>APFE030159651.1:4927-40921 GCA_000404065.3 Pinus taeda
AAGCACGATTAGAAAGTAGTTTAAAGAGTAGTCTAAAAAGTACCCAAAGTCAGCTGCAAGTTATTAGTATTCTGATCTCAAAAAGATAAACAATTTATAGTAAGAGACCATTCATATGTTAGCAGACAGATTTGAGAAATAAGAATAAAAATTAACTACGGAAATAAAGTAAAAGGCAGCAACTTTGAATCTGTCAACTGAAACTACCACCAGATACAAAGCAAACACATAAACACACAAATAATACCGGGTCAAAAACCTGCAAAAGAGCAATGCTGATCAGCTTAAAGAAATGATTCAAAATGAATTAAAATGAAGTGAATTATGTTGTACATACGTTAAGAAAAAGATATGCTGAACATGAAAATACTATACAAGGCTAATATGAACAGGGGCCCTCCATTCACATAACCCAAAGAAGACTCAAAGTGTTGAAAGCTTCAAAACAGAACTGCTTCTATTACTCCATGTGCAGAAATTGACAGTCAAGAGTGCTAGAACAGCACTATTAAAACAGAGTCTTGGGAATGCACGAAAATTATAACAAGTTCATAAAAATATAGCAAGTAAAATTTAACATAAGCGTACGCAGATGCAAGTATTTATAGGCATCCGAAGGATAGCCTATGCGTGTTGCTAAAACTGAAAATAAACAAACTGTCATGCATAATTAAAACTGCAATAACACGTCATGAGCCTGCGTGGGTGAGCTGGAGGTCCTGGTCATCATGGGCATTGAATCCAGAGTTGGATTATGTCCCCCAGATCCTGCGAAACACGGGCAAGTCACCGTTTGAGCTGACGTGACCTAACAGCTTACGCACCACCGTTAAGCTGCCTTCGTTGACCGGATCTTGCCCCTGTTTGACCGGAGGTTTAGATGACGTGGATGATTGAAAAAATGGCACAGGAACCTCGAGCACCTTGATACCTAAGTACCCATGTGGCTCTTTTGGCAAAATGGCACGTGGAACCTTGAGAACAACAAAAAGGCTGCGGAATCTCCAGATGGCTGCAGAATCATCAGATAGCTGCGGAATCGGCAGAGAGCTGCGGAATGCCTGTAAATATGTCAAAATCCAAACAAAATAGTCACACATTAGCAAAGCTCACTTGATCATGCTTAATGACATCTAATGTAATGATCTGGGTGGTTTTACATGGAAAATGAGGTGAAAGAGAGAGATAAATGATGAAAAACAGTACGTAATAGTGGATGATGATGTGTAGGTTAGAGGCTCTACACACACTCAGTTTAATCAGCGAGTACAGGGTGAACAATGAAAAAATGTTCGCCAAGAAGACAAAGGCTCTGAAAGAAAGAGACACAATCAAGGCGTAGAATGCCCAGTTGGTGGCATTAATTGCAAACATGTGATGAACAATGCGAGAGTTGTGCATCCCTGAGGAAGCGAAAGTAGAGGCCAAGATCTGGAAACACACAGCGGGCATATGTGATGCTAAGGCAGGGGTGACCAAGGTTCAATTTGAACTCAACATGAAAATCACGGAGCTGGAGCTTAATTCATAACCTTCCACTCCACCTGAAGTCAGTGAACAACGTGAAGTTGCTGTCAAGGAAGGAATCGCTACTATGGATGACGTGGTTGTTAATTGCACGACTTTATTTGAATAAGCAATGGAAGTGGTGATAGCCCTGCAGGAAGATCCCACTGTGTAGATTTTAAATACAAAGATTCGTGAACTCTAGCAGCAGTACGATGAGGTTAGGGCAATAACGTGCACCACTTTTACAACGCAATGCCTCACCAAGTTGCAGGAGGAAAATCAACTCCTTGCACAAGTGGAAGTCGTGCAGAAAAAGGAAGCAGTCCTTAAGGCACAGTTGGGTCCTTGGTTGGATGAAGCCTACCTAGTCTCAACTAACATATAAGAAAATTTGGTGAACTTGTAGCTTACACAGCAGAAGATCAAGCGAGTGAGCGAAGGACCAACCACAAAGCAGCTGGTGGAACAAGTGAAGCAGGCAGCCATGGAGAGTGTGACTAAAGTAGTAGTTGTGTAGGTGGAGCTGGGGGATCTACGTAGTAAGATCGCCACACCAGCCGAGTGACTCGAGGGTGAGTCACGACCTTTATGCTGGGGGCCTATTGGGACAGGGTCCCCTGGGGTCAAGTTTTGGGCAAAATCCCAAGTTTTGATGTACAAAGATGAAAAGTCTCCGCAAATTGTGGTTGTGGAGCACTTAGCTAGTTAAGAGTCAAAAAGGGTTTTTACCCTCCTTTATGTAAAGTTGAGTCGATATTTGAGATCTACCCATGGTCCAGGAACCATGGGATTGTATAAATAGGTGTGTCTTAGAGAGTCTAAGGAAGGGGATCTAAGTCTATGGGTATGAGCGAAGATGTCTAGTGCAGAGATAAAAGTCTTAGAGGAGGGAAAGGATCTGTAGCTAAGTACGCAAAAGCCTAGAGTAGTGTCTGCAGCTGAGTGTGTGGACCCTTGAAGCTGAGTGCGTAGGGAAGTATTGAGTCTGTAAACTTATACTGAAGAAAGTCCTGTGTTTTAGCTCTTTACTTCTGTTATGTATGATTGTGATATATGTTATGATGAATGATGTCTTTATGAAATAATGATGCATTGATGAACGATTTTACTTGATCCGTATTATTATCTGAACGTAATTAATGTTAAGTGATTACGCTAAGATCCTAACATGTTCTCTTAAATTTATCAAACACTTAAGTAGATCTGAGTAAATACTGATCCAAGGATAATTTAGGGTGCGCGTAAACCACTAATTGGCCTATTCATGCTCCGCAAAAGCTAGTGGTAGACCTTCACAGAGGTCTAGAGGCCGATTACAGGAAGTTACAATGATAAGCCATATGCACTTAAAGATCTACGTGAAGGTAATCTAGGTGGCAGAAGGACATCACACTGATCTATGGGTGCGGAAACTTGGTTGCAATATCCCCCCATACTGCTTCGTGTGATACCTTAGCCCGCGCATCGCAGATTGATGCCGAAAGGGCCAATAGTGTAGGGATTTGTTTGGCGCAACTAACTTTGAAGCTGGGTCAGGACCCCCTAAGCCAACAAATCCTCCATTCAAACTTCTTCAACATCTTCTCAAGGTATTTGCTTTGGGAGATAACCATTCCTCTTTCTGTTGTGCTATCCGCAAACCAAGGAAAAGGATAGTTCTCTTAGCATTGACATTTCAAACTCAACTTTCATTTCAGTAGCAAATTGTTGGCTTAGCATATTTGCCTCACTTCTAAATATTATGTCATCAACATAAACAATAATGACTAAAATATTTTAATCTTCAGATTTAATATACAAATAACTATCAATTATCCCTCATTTGAAGCCTTGATATTGTAGATATTTGTCTAATATGGAATACCATGTCCTTGGCGATTTCTTTAGTCCATACAAATCCTTTTTAAGTCCACACACATCATTTATGTTGTTTGACATTTGGAACCCTTCAGGTTGTTTTATATATACTTTCTCTACAATTTCTCCATTTAGGAAGGTTTATTCCACATCCAAATAATAAAATATAAGTTTTTTGTGACATGAAAATGCTAAAGAAATTATTATTGCCTTTAATCTTGCAACAAGGACAAAAGTTTATGCAAATTCCACTCCTTCAACATGTGCATATCCTTTGTACACCAATATATCCTTGTTTCTAACAACTTGTCCAGCTTCATTTAACTTATTCCTAAAGACCCATTTTGTTCCAATGGCATTTTTATTTCTTGGTCTTGGAACTAATTACAAAGTTTGATTTTTCTCAATTTGATATAATTCCTCATTTATTCCATTTATCCAATTCTTTTCTTGACTTTCCTGAGAAAAATAGTTGGGTTCAGTCCTAGAAAACATGTAAATATGTGCTTTATTAGGAGTACATATAAGATTTCTTCTAGTTTGAATTCCTACTTCCTTATCACCAGGAATTTGAGTATCAGGGTGATCCTTTTGCACATACCTTGAAGGAGTCTTTAGATTAGTGCATGTTGCCTCTTCTTCCTCTTCTAATTTCTCATGTTTTTCTAGTTCATACTCATTGTTGATTTGATCAATTATACTAATACGTATTGGTTGCTTCTCCTTGAGAGGTAAATCTTCATCCGCTTTCACATCAACGTTGTTAACAATCTTGCACAATATTTTATTATAACATATTTAGCCTTTTCTCTTAATTGAATATCCTAAAAGTAAGCCTTCATTGGATTTAGCATCAAACTTACCAAGATTGCCATCATTAATTTTGATGTAGCACTTACTGCTAAAGTCTTTGAAGTGCTTAATTGAAGCTAGTTTTCCATACAAAATCTTGTAAGGAGTCTTATCACTATTTTTCCTAAAGTGAGTTTTATTTAATACATGGACTATTGTAAGAACAACTTCAGCCCAAAATGTGTTAGGAATAGTTTTATCATCTAACATCACTCTAAACATTTGTTGCACCATTTTATTTTTCCTCTCCACCACATCATTTTGTTGTGGGGTGCTTGCAAATGGAATTTTTCCTCCTTATTCCATGTTATTCACAAAAGTCATCAAACTCACTTGAGGTAAACTCCCCACCTTTGTCAGACCTTAAACATTTCAAATTTTGTTTCCATTTCAACAAGGGAATTGAAATCTTTGGACTTACCAAGCTTCAAATTTCTCTATTAAAAATGTAACCCAAGTTAGCCCGGTATAGGCATCAATAATTAGAATAAAATATCGCTCCACTTGGGGTCTTGGTTCTTAAGGATCCACACAAGTTTGTATGAACCAACTCCGGAGGTCTGGTTGATGAGTGTTCCTTGGTCTTGAAAGATACTCGAGCTTGTTCTCCAATTTGACATGTGTAGAATTTCTTGTAAATTCACAAGCTCATGAAATTTACTAAAGCAAAAGATAAGAATCTACTTCTACTTTCAACCAGCGGAAGCTCATAGATTGATGAAAACAATAATAGACAAGAGGAAGATAAATCAATGGCACATAAAAAAATAAGTATCCAGGAAAAGCCATAGTTGAGAACCCCATTATCTGTATTGCATTAAATCAGAAATCCAAGATGATAATACAATGCTTGTTCTCATAAGAACAATCGCAACACTCAGTATGATCAACCTCCCAGCTCACAAGCAAGCTCAAGCCAAACCTTACCCTCTTCTTCTACTATCCAAACCTTACCCTCTTCTTCTACTATCCAAGCCCCTATTTCCTTGCACCCTTGGTCAAATAATTTGGATGAATACAATATGCTCTGCTCAACCTTGAGCTTAACCTGCACAATTATTTCCTATCCTCCACCTAATGACTTCTTTTGGCCAATACATAGCCAAATTTCCAAGCCTTCAAGCTTCTAATTCTTTTCACAATTCTTGAGTGAATTAGCCTACATTTAAAGGGAAATTCCTCATCCATAACTGCACAATCCAAATGTAGAATTGAGGCTTCTGTGATCCATCATAGTTATAAGAAGAGCTTCGACGTAAATCACAATCCAAAAGTAGGACCTTCTCTGATTGCATGCATGATATTTACAGCTTAGTAAATCATACAACTGATAGTACACTATCCCTACACTCTAGTCTCAACTGGGTCTTTCTCTAAATTGACATGCATGAGTTTCTGATGAGGGAATCTTCAGTTAACTGGAGTAACCCTTGTGGATGCACCAGTGAACCAACTAACTGCTAATGCTCTATTAGTTCCACAAACTATTAGAACTAATTTAACTGACCATAACTTAGTAAACTGAGTTATCTAATTACAACTCATAAATAAACTCATCCTAGACCTCTAAAACTTAGGGATAACATATACATGACTTCCAAAATACTTCCAACTTGAAATTCCTATGTTAAATAAGTCAAATTAACTTAGTTAACTATTACAAGTTGCTATGAGAAAATAATTACAATTTCAATTCAAGGACCAATTAAATTGGATTTTTTGGATTATATTTTTAACATTTCTTGTTGCTATTTTCAACACTCCCTCTGAACAAGAAAGGAATTCAACCCGATCCTGATAATGAACCTTTGGAATGTTCTGCATGCAACACTTCTCTCTAGTGTTGTTGCTACAACAAATCTAGAAACAAAAAAAAAAACATCCAACCTGAATCACTATGATGCATCTATCATCAAAATCTTTGATTGTTATTACCTTTGTCGACTGAAAAATTTGCGCTTCTGTTGACTTTGCCTTTCTGCACTATTGTCAACCCTTCTTTGTGCTCTTTAGTATATTATTTCTCTAGTTTCTGTCACTTTGATCTTTGAATGCATTAATCACCACTGATTCCTCCCACAACTATGTACTTTGGGCTCTTGTAGCAAGGTACAATCCATGAGATAAAACGTCTCAATGGACCCTGCCTAATTTCAACCCTCTTGGGACTATCGCTTCACATTGCCCCACCTCACACTTGGAGGTATGGCTGCATGTGGTCCCTTTTCCCACTTGGCTCGAAATTTCCTTGTACTGGATGCCTCCACTAGGTCTCCTCTCAACTTCTCTAGTTGTGGTTGCTCCACAACTTCTTGAAGCTTCTTCTGAGGCCACATGTTGAGAGGTAATTTACTCTCCCTCTCAACCAACAAGACTCTAACCCTTTCCTTGCTCCTCAAGGCTTTGTATGCATCTTGAACCTTAAGAGCATACAGTTCTTAACCCGTGAACCGATCTGTCTCACCCATCCCATGGTGATGTGTCTAAGGAAAACCTTTCCCTTAATAAAAACCACATAATATCCATGGTCTTCCAATACTGTGACTGAAACAAGATTATTCTTTAGTCTTGGAACATACATCACATCTGTGATTTTGAGCGAGGAGCTAGACTCCCTCTGAAAGGTAATGGTACCGATCCCAGTAGCTCTATACCTATCATCATCTCCAAACTATAAGCTCTTATTGAGGTCTTTCTCCTCAAAATCACTAAAGAGATCTATATTTCTCGTCATATGGAATGAGGCACCGTTGTCAAGATACCACAAACCTCCAATGATAGTGTTGGTCATGCATGCAATGAGAGTGAAATCAAGTTTGAATTGTAAAGCTAGAGATTCACCTGCTGCTGCTACAATTAGGTCCTTCTTTCTTGATTTCTTCTGTGGGCAGTTCTTGCCATAGTGCCCGTGCTCATGATAGTGAAAACACTTGAATTTTGTCAAGTCCATATTCTTTTGACCCTCATCACCTTGGGACTTCCTTCCCTTGGACTTCTTTGCCTTACTCACTATGGAAAGATCCTCTTCCACTTCCTTGGAGGAGGTTCTATCTCTAGTGTTCCTCCTCATCTCCTCCTGCATCAAATCTGACCACAATTGTTCCCAATCTCGCAGCTTCTCCCTACCATTGATAGAGTCTTGATAACTATTCCAACTCTTTGGGAGTCCTAGAAGATAAAGAATCACCATATCATCCTTGGAAACAATGAGTCCAATACTTACAAGTTCATCTTGACAATTAATGAACTTGGTTAAGTAATTTGGAATTGAGTTGCCCGCCTCCATCTTGATTTTTCGAAGTTTATCTTTCAGTTTCAACTTCCTATGGTCACTGCTATTCTGGAAAAGGTCATTCAATGCTTTCCACATAGCATGCAGAGTTTCCTTCCCATGGAGACTCGAGACAATGTGGTCTTGAACTCCCTCAAGGATTATCTGCCTCGCCCTTGCCACACACTTCTTCCATTCGGCTAGATTCTAAGCATCCGATGCTGATGGCTTATGAATGTCCTTATCAATGAATTCCTTCAAGCCATTGTATTCCAACACGTCCTCCATCCTTTGGTTCCAGGCTATATAATTCAAGCTGCCATCCAAGGGATACTCAAGCTGCAAACCATAGCATGCCATCTGCTGATCCTGAAGTATGAAATGAAAATTCGAATTTCACCTATAGCCCAAAAAAAACTTTGAAATATCCTCTAGTATATTGTTCTCACCTCTGATACCATGTAGAATTTCCTGTAAATTCATAAGATCATGCAATTTACTAGACAATCATCTACTTCTACTTTCAACTAGCGGAAGCCAATAGATCGATGAAACAATAATAGACAAGAGGAAGATAAATCAATGGCACATAACACAACAGGTATTCGGGGAAAGCCACAGCTCAAAACCCCACTATATATATTACATTAAATTAGAAATCCAAGATGATAATACAATTATTGTTCTCACGAGAACAATCCAAACACTGAGTATGATCAATCTCCCAGCTCACAAGAAAGCTCAAGCCAAACCTTAGGCTCTTCTGCTGCTCTCCAAGCATGTATTTCCTTGCTCCCTTGGTCAAAGAATTTGGATGAATACAATATGATCTGCTCAACCTTGAGCTTAACCTGCACAAGTATTTCCTATCCTCCACCTGATGAATTCATTTGGCCAATACTTAGCCAAATTTCCAAGCCTCCAAACTTCTAATTCATTTCACAATTCCTAAGAGAATTAGCCCATATTTAAAGGGAAATTCCTCATCCATAACAGCACAATCCAAAATTAGGACCTTCTCTGATTACATGCATGATATTTATAGCTCAGTAAATCATACAACTGATAGTACACTGTCACTGCACTCTAGTCTCAACTGGTTCTTTCTCTAAATTGACATGCATGAGCTTCTGATGAGGGAATCTTTAGTTAACTGGAGTAACACTTGTGGATGCACCAGTGAACCAACTGACTGCTAATCCTCTATTAGTTCCACAAACTGTTAGAACTAATTTAATTGACCATAACTTAGTAAACTGAGTTATCTAATTACAACTCATAAATAAACTCATCTTGGACCCCTAAAATTTAGGGAGAACATATACATGACTTACAAAAGACTTCCAACTCGAAATTCCTATGTCAGCTAAGTCAACTTAAGTTAGTTAACTATTAAAAGTTGCTATGAGAAAAAAATTACAATTTTGATTCACAATTTAATTCAATGACAAATTAAATTGGAATTTCTGGATACATTTCTTGTTGCTATTTTCAACAACATGACCTGTAAGCTATATTGTTGGGATTTGAAATCCTTGGAAAATCTCTTACAACTTGCTTTTTGTTGAGCTTCACCATGATCAAAATTTAAATGCCTCAACCTTTTGTCCCATAGCTAGCTCTCATCAAGCTTTCCCAAACAATTTTTTTCATTTTCCTCATTGAGTATGTATACATTACTCAGTGTTCTCACAAACTTTGCTACTACTTTCCCTATGCTTTCCATTTTTCTTTCACATCCTTTGTAGTGAGAAGTGACATCATACCCTTGGTCACACATCTAACTCACACTCAACACATTGTGTTTGATCCCATCTACATATATAAAATTTTGATCCTTGCCTCTTCCATTGTCAAAACTAATTGCGCCTTTGCTTATGATATTTCCTAGAGCATCATTGCCAAAGGTAACACTACTTGTCTTATCATCTCTTAGTGATAGGAATTTACTCTTACCACTAGTCAAAATTTACTTTTATGGCTACCTTGGTTTTGAGCATATAAAACAACGCCACATTCTTCTTTCTTTTCTGCCTTTTTCTTTTTCCATGTCTTTGGTTCTTCTTATTCTTCCTTGATCTGAGGGACTGATCTGATTTTACTTTTTATAATTTTATCTTCCTTGTCTCCAAATTTGTGACAGTTATAAAATTTAATATGCTCTAGTAAATTAGCAAAAATATTATTGCTTCTGGGATTATTCCTATCCGAATTTGCAACTCTATTATACCCATTCTTTGAGGACTAATAAGATTCATTTCCTTTATTTCTGATATGGTTATATTTAAGATACACTCTACAATAGAGACACTTATGACCAAAATTTGTCCATGAATAACAATAACCATAAAACAAATTTTGACACCTAGGAGCAAATGGCCTTTGAGGGAAATATATTTTAGTTCTTTGTCGATTCTCTTTGAGATGGATGATGCTTCTGTTGATTTTTGAATTTATCGTTGTGGTTATTCGAATTGTTTTTTTTTACCTTCCTTTGTTTCTGTTGAGTTTGATCATTTCCACTGATTTCATTTTTGTTATGTCCTTTGAGTGCTTGAACATAGTTGTTTGGTTCTTTATCTTCAAATTTCTTGATGCTTGTCTTTCCTTTCTAACCTAAACCAAGTTTTTTCAAGAGAGATATTTGAACACTTAGAATTTCATCCAATATTTCATATCCTTTAATCAAATTTAAATTTTCGTTCAACTAGGCCTTGGTATTTTCTAATTCTTTTATGATGTAGATGATTTCTTCCTCCAACTTCTCACATTCCTTGCCCTTTTCTTTGATTTGTTCTAATAAAGTGTCTTCAATCTTCTTGGCGTCCTCTAACGCCACCTTAAGAAGAAGAAGAAGTGATGAATCTTTAAATTTGTCCTTTTCTTTTTCATATTGTTCCAATAGTTCTCTTTTCTTCTTGTTACTTTTCCCAAGTCTATGTATTTCTTCCAAGGAACTTACCAATTCACCTTCTAGATCTACTTCAACCTCTCCTTATTCTAATTCTAATTCATCTTTCTGTTCAACTTGGGTCTCTATAGCCATGAACATGAAATCATTGATCCTTTCTTCATCAGAAGGATGCTCATCCTTGAGCCTCTGAAGATCTACTATCCTCTTGGGTATATAAACTCTTCTTCTTGAATTCCTTCTCCTTCTTGACTCTTTTATACTTATTATTTTTTTTATTATCATATTCATTATCTTCCTTTTTATATGGTGTTGGGAACGGGATCCCCCAAGGATAGTTTTGGGGCTTAAAGCCCATGTTTTGGGTCAATTTTTGTAATAAACTTGTAAATACTCCACATTTTGTGGTCGTGGAGTGCGAAGGTGTCATGAGTCATAAAGGGTTGTCTGCCCTTAGTTTTTTAAAGTAAAGTTGGCTGTAAAAGAGCTACCCATGGTCCGCAGACCATAGGATTGTATAAAAAGAGCTAAGTAAGTAAGCTCTAAGTAGTTCAGTAGTCGTTAAGAGAGTCATAGCTCTGAAATAAGAAGTCTAAGTTTCAGGTCGTAGTGTAGGTAGAGGCTCTGCAGCTGAGTGCGCAGAGGCCTAGGGTGGAAGTCAACCGTTGAGTGCGCAGACCCCTGCAGTTGTGTGCACAGGGTAGATAGAGTCTGTAATCACTTGAAGATATCAATAAAGAGAAGTATTGTAGAAATTTAATGTCTTTGTTCTGATTAATGCATATTGCCATATTATGTATGAATTTCCTTTATAATGCTTATGTGACGCGCGAATTTGTATAATTGTGTTAGATAACTGAACACAAATAAGAATATCTGTTTACACGGTGCTAACTGTGATTATCTAATAAGATAAGTAAGACACTTAGACTAGTATTGGAATTTTCACGATATGCTACACTAGTAGTGCGAAAGTACCTAAGCCGCAGGTTGGGGTTGTGCAAAGGTCGATTGTACCCTTTCGCGGAGGTACTGAAGGCTGGAGTATAGGGCTAGTCTGGAGAGCCCTAGAACTGAGTGACTTCCATGAAAGCAAGAATAGAAGGAATAAAATGACATCTCGACCATCTCAAGGTGCAGAAACTTGGTTCCACATCCCCCCATACTACTTCAAGTGAGACTTCGATCCGCGCTTAGCGAGCTAATGCTGAAAGGGCCAGTAGTGTAGGGATTTTTTTGGCTAATCAACGTTGAACGTAGGTCAGGCCCTAACAAGCCAACAAATGGTTCCGTTGTTAGGACCAGAATCTACATAAGGGATGTGTGATGTTGTATCACTGGAATCCAACTAAGAAAGAGATCGGATACTGGTTGGATAGAAAGATCCACGAATTCGCGACACAGGAAAATAGAAGTCCACGACCAACAAAGGAACAATGGTTGGACAAGTACCTATATATAGAGATCCACGAGATATTTTTCTGTTCCTTTTCATTTGAGCTATACGAGTGGATCGCGAAGCTAGCAGATAGCCAAGGAAGGTGGAAACTTCATGGTCCTATTGTTTGGACCCTGGAGCTAGTACAAAAATTGGAAGCATCTTAGGATAATATTGTCTGCGCTGTCAATCATTGGCTCAATCACATCTTAGGAGGATTTGTAACTAAATTTGCGGTCAACACCTCAGTCAACTATAGCGAGGTGGAGCAACACTTTTTCAAAATTCTACGAGTTAGGTTCGTGAAATCTTTGAATACCTGGATTAAAATGTTATTGTGCGAAAAACAGGTTATGAAGCTACCTTGATGTTTGGAGCTACGCGAAGCCAAAAAACTTACAGGAATGAAGGAAGAAAGGGTCATGAATATAGTCCATTGATTTCACCTCCGCGAGGTGATGAAGAGGGAATACCACAGGTTTCTCTGTGAAGTAATATTCAGTTAATAAGATAAGGATTCCCATGACTGCCACCTCCACCCACTCCACCTCGAACTTCACCACCTTTGCCTACAACTTCAGCTGTACCACCTCCGCCTCCACCGCAGTTCAGTATGGAAAATTTAGTGAAGCTGCCTTTGTTCAAAGGCTTGGGAAATGAGGACTCGAACCAATTCTGGTTCGTTGCGAAAGATGTATGGGAAGCTTAGGGCGTTACAGATGATAACATGAAGAAGGCAACCCTGGTCAGTGATCTGCAGGATCACATGCTAACCTATTACATCAAGTACTCTAATGATAACCCGAATGCTGGAGTGGCAAACATCTAGACCACGCTGAACAAAGAATTCAATAGGCCTAAATCTGAAGCACAGTCTATTGTGGGGTTCAAAGAAATCGCAATGCAACCAGGAGAGACACCTTGGGAATTAGATCATAGGTTGAAATGTAAAATCCGCGAACTTAACATGAACTTAATAGATGGAAAACATTGCGAATGGTTTGTGGCTTCATTCCTGCCTCACCTGAGGGTTGCGCTATCACAACAGAAGATAATGACTCAGGTAGAGGCCTTGGAGATTGCAATGAGACTGCATGAAACACCAATGCATGATCCAAATTTGGGGGTTCAGCAGAATCAGGAGTAGCTAAAAAATCTTTGCCTAGAGATGCAAAGTTTGAAGCAGGACATAACAGTTCGACTAGAGGTGCACGAAGAGGTGTGGTGTCTGAAATGAAAAAGTCAGGGGCATGACAAGGACCATTTTCCAGTCTTTGTGAACTATATTGTAGGAGGAGTACCGATGCCTTTGAGGGTGGAAGCTCAAGCAAGACCGAGTGTGGGGCCTGCATTGTGGTGCGCTATATGTTAGGTGGTAGGAAAGCATGCCATGAATAACTATCATTTGTTGCAAAATTTTGTATAGACACTGCAACAGCTGTTCTGTAACTTCTGCAGGTTAATAGGGCATGATGAGTGTAATTGCCCAAGTTACAAATTGATGATGGATAGAACTCCCACCTATAGGGCTCAGGCAGAAACGCGGACCCATGACCAGGGCATGAGATGGCGTGGATAGGCTTTTAGGGGCATGGTCGAGGCTGAGGAGGAGGAGGACTTGGCAGAGGTTGGGGATAGTTGATCTGCTAAAATTGTGAAGGACCAGGACACTATGCCTGCGATTGCACTAACCCTACACACTCGTCATGCAAGTACTGCACTCTATTTGATCACGAAACAAAAGACTATCCTACACTAATAGAAATGATACATGAAAAAGGGGCGCTACCACCTTAGCCAACTCAGAATCTAAAAATGATGATGTATGAGCTGCGTGAAGAGGATCCGAATGTAAATATAGTGCTCCAAAGTGGAATAAAAAAATGATATGACAAGGGGAAACAACCGTAAGAAAGTACTTGGGCTCGCAAAGCTCCAGCGAAGGATACTAAGTTCAATTTGGAATGTGCATGTGAAGCATTCAAGGAGGGGAAGAAGAGCTTTGCTGAGGCATCCACCTCAGGAAGCAAGGAAAAGCCTAATCAGGAGATGGACCCTTTTATGCTTACTACCTTCTTACAGACCTGCATGAAGCTACTGCGTGATAGAAAGGTTGTGAAGGGGCTGCAGGAGCTCTTAATAGATGCACTGGAAACACTCTGACTCAGCTGCGCTTAGTACGGAAGATTGGTAAGCATAAAACAAGGACATGACGGGAGATGAGGCTGATTGTGCACATAGGAGAATATGAGATGGATCAGGTTATCTTAGACCCAGGGTCAGACACGAACATCCTACCAAAATAGACTTCAAAATAGATGGGAAGACTTCAAAATAGATGGGAATACCCACGTTGCAGTGGTCTCCGATTCATCTAAGGATGGTGAATCAACAGAAGATCATCCCCATGGGGCTGCTACAAGGGGTGACTGTAGATATTGAAGGTGTGAGCGCACTAGCTAACTTTGAAGTAATAGAAATTGTGAATGACAACAACCCCTATCCTGTGCTCCTTGGAATTGATTGGGCTATTGATATGAATGGGGTAATCAACCTAAATAAGTGGAAGATGATATTTGAGAAGAAACCGATCTGTGTAATATTACCCCTAGATCCTGCTGAAGGATCATGCTATACTGAACCAGTCTACTATTATGAGAGTGATGACGGTCTAGACTGTATCTATAAGATAACAGCACGAGACCAAGATTGGGTGAATCCTATAGCAGATGGATGAATTACACGGGATTGCAAGAGTTCTTGCACCTTAGACTCTGATGAAGAATTAGAGTGCTGACAGAATCGGTTACACGAAGTAACCACGCTGAGCTGTAACATGATGACCTAGTCATTGCACTATGTGTCATTAGAGGTAAGAAATCTGCCTACTTATGATGGCCTGAATGATGTAGATATCTTTCCGGATGCATTTGAGAGGGAGGAACTAGAAAATCAGTCCTTTCAGGCATTGGACTGGGGACTATGCGCTACACTCACAAGATGGTGGGTACACACAAGGGAAGCTTTGCTGATTGGCACGAATGTAGGAGGATGATGAGAACACACTTTGGGAAGCCAAAGGTATGAATAACATACAAATATGATGGGTAGGATGATCGACACATGCACTTGGCCAAATGGGCTCAGGCTTATGGAGAGAAGCCCTAACCTGAATGGGTGCACTTGTTCTGTCACACCTTGGACGTCGTCCCGATGAACTAGTATGTAGAAACAGAGCTCCACCATGGTACATGTGAATGGGATATTCTGTGTGAAGGATTCATAATGAAATTCAATTTTGAAGACGGTTTTGACTGTATTGATGAGGCACTACAAGAGGTGAAAGCAACAATCTTTAGGATACCGCGGGATCCTATAGACCTGATTCAGCTTGAGTGGGATACTCAACTGAGTCACGTGCTAGAATTTTGTAATGTAACTATTGAAGAAGAGGATGAGGATCTGTGAAAAATTAACATCCCTGAAATATAAGGTCACCACGAGGTTGAAGGACCGCAGGTTGAGAATCCTGATATAATTACGCCGCTAAAAACAAATCAGGTAAACATTAGTATGGATACAGATCCTAAATTCGTCAAGTTTGGAGATTACTAGGATGACACGATTGTAAATAAGGTCACTGAATTTCTCCCTAAGTACCAAGATTTATTCCCTACCAAGTTTATGGATCTAAAGGGGATAATCAGGGACCTAGGTGTTATGAAGATCACGTTGAAGCCCGATGTGAAACTGGTTAAGAAAAGGCCTTACTGTCTCAATCCGAAGTATAAGGAAAAGATCCACTTAGAGCTAGACAAGATGCTTGCAGCAGGCATCATTGAGCCCGTGGAAGAATCTGATTGGGTAAGCCTAATGGTGGTACAAGAGAAGAAGCAAAAGGATGAAATAAGGATGTGCGTGGATCTCAAAAAGCTGAATGACGCTTGCGTACATGATCCTTTCCCAACTCCATTCACTGATGAAGTGTTGGACAATGTAGGTGGCCAGGAAGCATATTCCTTCACTGATGTGTTCTTAGGGTACCACGAGATGAAAATCGCACCGGAGGATAGGAGCAAGACAACCTTCACAACTGAGTGGGGTTTTTTTCCAGTACATTGCAATGCTACATTCAAAGAGTTTATTCATAGGTTACTAGAAGTATACTTTAATGATTGGACTGTGTTCAGGTTTGTGAAATGCCATGTAGCAAGCTTGCGCCTGATGCTGGATACCTATCGAAGATACCAAATCGTGCTCAATCTGAAGAAGTGCTTGTTTTTTATTCCTTTTGGGACCCTGCTCGGTCATGTGGTTTATAGACAGAGACTGATGGTAGACCCCACAAAGATCGCAGTGATACTGAAATTGGAGGTGTCAAGGAGTGTGAAACAGCTACGCACTACCCTAAGACATACGAGATATTACAGAAAATTTATCAAAGGCTATGCCCAGATCACTGGTCCTATGGAAAAGCTGTTGAAGAAGGATGTCACATTCTGCTGGAACGAGGACTGTAAGAAGATCTTGGATGTATTGAAAGAAAATATAGTCACTGCACTGATTTTAGTCTTCCCAGATTGGAAGAAGGAGTTTCATGTGCATGTCAACGCGTCATGTATAGCACTGGGAGCAGTACTGACATAGGCTGGTGGAGAAGACTTGGACCATCCTATCACATTTGCAAGCAGAAGGTTATACAAAGAGGAGAAGAACTATTCCACCACCGAGAGCGAAGGGTTAGCTATGGTATATGCACTCTAAAAGTTTAGACACTACTTGTTGGGAGGCCATTTTAAGATGTATACAGATCACTCTGCACTGAAGTACTTGGTCAATAAGCTTGTGTTGGGGGGGAGAATTTGTAGGTGGCTGTTATTATTCCAAGAATATGATTTTGAGGTTATTGTGAAGCATGGATGACTGAATATGGGACCAGACCATCTGTCGCACATCGAAATAGGGGAAGAGCCCACTAATTTGGAGGAAGGGTTTCCCGATGCATAAATTTTTGTAGTATGCATTGTGGATGGTCATTTTGAGGATATCATACACTTCCTGATGACATGAACTTCCCCGGAAGGATATACCATCTAGTAGAAGAAGGAATTAGTGGTGTGCGCGACAAATGTTTCTATCATTGCTGGGCATCTGTACAAAATGGGGTCTGATGAGATATTGCGGCGATATGTACCCGAGTTTGATAGGAGAAGCATCCTTGCAGATGCTCATGGGAGCGTTGCAGGAGGAAATTACGCAGGGAGAGCGACCACGCATAAGATTCTACACGCAAGGTTGTGGTGGCCAACCCTCCATCAGGAGTCAAAAGCATATTGCAAAGCATGTGATGTCTGTCAAAGAACTGGCAGGCCATCGTAGAGGAATGAGATGCCTTTGAATCCACAAATGGCATTACAACCCTTTGAGAAATAGGCGATAGATTTTGTGGGACCCAACAGCCCCAAGGAAAAATGGGAGCAAGGTACATTATCATCATGATGGAGTATTTGACTTGTTGGGCAGAGGCACAGCCTGTGAAGGTTTGCACAGGTGTGATTGCTGCAAAGTTCCTCTTTGAGAATGTACTAATGTGATTTGGCTGTCCAAATATTTTGATGAGTAATCATGGTACGAACTTTCTGAATGAGATGATCAACGTGCTAACAGAGGAATTTCAAGTATATCACCAGAAGAGCACACCTTATCACCCACAGGATAAAAGGATGGTGGAAGCCTTCAATAAAGTGCTTGAGAATCTGCTTACCAAGGTTTGCAATGCTCATTGAAGTGACTGGGACCTATGCATACCTGTTGTACTATGGGCTTATCGAATGACATGCAAGAAGTTGACTGGACAAACACCCTTTAGGCTGGTCTTTGGTGTTGAAGTGGTAATACCTATGGAATATATTGTGCATAATCTGCACATAGCGACACTCACAGGTATGACGGATCATGGAGCCCAGGAGGAAAGGCTTGCACAGGTGGACGAGCTTGAGGAATAGAGATTTCATGCTGGATTTCACCAACCGGTCCAAAAGCAACAAGAAAAAGCATGGCATGATCGACACATTAAGTTGTGCACCTTTAAGGTAAATGACCTGGTTTTGTTATACTATAGTAAGTTTGATAAAGTTCCAGGGAAATTCAGAATACACTGGTTAGGGCCCTATGTCATTAAGGAGATTACTGACGGAGGAGCGGTACATCTGGTCAAATTGAATGGAGATCCCTTCCCAGTAAAGGTGAATGGCAGTCAATTGAAGCCATACACTGGTGGTCTGGCCATGTGACTAGATGAAGGTAGCACAGTCTTAGCGCTCCAAGCAGCTGAAAGGACGTGTGGGACTATAAACTACACTGCCCGAGTTGGGGAGCTGCATAATTGGAGAATTGTACGAAGCAAGGAAGTGTAACAGGGTTCGTGATAGCGTGAAGGGAGCTGTGTTATCCACGGAGAAATCGCGTAGGTCATTTGGAAAGTCACTTTTCATGATTTGACAGTAGAAATGCAGACAAATGGAGTGGGCAACTGGCATTTAAGATTTAATTTAGGGATCAAATCCTTGAAAATATGCCAACAATCTAGCATTAATGGACCGAATTTGGGGTGAACAGTTGGATTTGAATTCAAAATGCCCTATAAATTACATGTGGCTATCAAGCGAAAAACACTTGGCATTTTGAGAATTGAGTTGTTGAGCTCTTAGGAACAATTGAACTAAGAATTCTTTGAGGCTTTGAAAGAGACTCTAGCATTTGAAAAATTACCATAGAAATCACGAGCATTGTTGGAAAGCATTATGTCAGCACCCACAGAAGCTGTAGACATCGAAGTAGAGGAGTCCGCACTGGAAATGGAGAAAGAGGCAGAGGTAGCTTCTCCAGAAGTGGCTGAAGTATTAGCAGAAGTCCCTAAATCACTGAGGATGATGAGATCAAAGATAACCGAAACCAAGGAGACCATGAAGGATTAAAAGGGCAAGCAACCTACTATACCGGTGTGTGCATCGCCAAGGAGAAACCCACCGAAGCCCACCGCACAAGAGAAGGGAAACGCTATAAATTTGGAGTCGGAGGAGGAAGACATTAAAGACATCTCGATGGATGGTGAGGATGTGGGAGTTGAAGTAGAGGAGGTGGAAGCCTAAGGTGTGAACCCTACTACTTGGTTGCCTAAGTATGTCCCTTCGTGCAAGCCCAAGACCAAGGTGCCGAAAGACATCGATGAAAGAAAGATCCCCTTGCAAACCCCTTTGCTATTGGATGAGATTGTTTTCAAGGGACCGCGCTTGGTGCGGGCGCCATTATTGAAATTTGAGGACTGGGACTTGGTCGACCACGAGAAGTTCCCACACCTGGTGAATGAGTAGCTGATGCACCGCATCATTGATACAAACTCTAGAATGACCACATTGGAGCTATGGAGGTGGCTTTGAGGAGTAGACAAGGCAGGGTTTCTCAACCTTCTTTGGGTGGCACACTACAACTGTACCCCAGTGACAGTATTGGTCATCAAGCAACTACTGTTCTTGGTGCATGATGGGTGTTTATGGTTGGAGGAGCCAATACCCATCACAGATAGGTTGATTCATAGGATAACGCAATTGTCGTATATAGGAGAGAATTCGGCCATGATATTTTGCAGAAAAGGTGGTGAGCAGGACCTCACAGAATCTATGAAAGAAAAGTTTAAGGTGGTGAAGAAGCCATGTGGATATGCCATATCCAGCATCTGCGACCCTGCTATGAAGGTAGCCACACATATCTTAGCAGGAAAAGTAATGAGGAAGTGTGGCATAGATGAGGTGCCAGCCCTTGTTGTCGTGCTAGTAGCGCAATGCGTTGAAGGAGTCCAGTTCAACTGGTTGGACTATCTTTGTGGTGAGTTCCTGGAGAACTACCGCGAAGCACAGGAGCTCAACAAGGTGTTCCACTACGTGTAGCTCTTATTGTCAATTGTGCTAGTAGTGTGGGAGCTACTAGAGGATAGCTAGTTCCCTTTGGTCACGCTAGACCTCCTAGAAGCAACGAAGTATGTTTCGCTGTGGGTAACCAAGGATGTGCAGTGAGTCAAGGACAACAAGATATTCTGGATCTTGATGGAGATGAACGTCCATATGGCCATCAATCGAAAACTGCGATTGTCGCCTATGGTGTATGCCAATCTGTAGGGCTACGCAGAATGTAAAGTCGATTTCCATCATGTATCCATCAGCGCATGGAAGGAACCTAAACAAAAATGTTATGACCACTCTACCGGCCATTGACGCGTACTCAATCAATGGCCGGTAGAGTGGCGCACTACAACTGCTTGGAGCACTAAGACTATGCTTCCTACAGCTAGTCAAGTGGTCGCACCACCTGTGTGAGACTTCAACTCACCTTCCAGTATAGTCCGCAGAAAATCCCCAATTGCCCACATGACAGCCAACACCACACATTCTATCATATGTAGTGTGCTACCCTAGTTACTACGTTTGGTGAGATGTGGTCATAGCCATGGCAGCAGAGTCATAAATTGTCGACGACATTCTTCTAATTCAGTGGTATGATCATCCACACCTTGGCTTGTCATCCTTGGTTTATCGACGAGACATGCTTGCTTGATCTCATTTTCCAACCTCTTCACCTCCGCATCCATCAAAATGCTTTTCTTCCTCAGTTGTACCCAGTCTTTTTCAAGTTCATGAAGTCTAAGGTTCCCTTGTTGAATGGCCTCCTGACTCCTTATGTGTTCGACCTCGCGTAACTGTGTGATTTCTTCATCCTGGTCTTCATGCACTGTCACATCTGCGGGAGCTATTACATGTGGATTCCTATTTGCATTCTCTTCAGAAATTATGGTCTCTACTCTATTCCACATGTTTGGAATCGTTTCCGCGGTAAGGGTTTTGTACATGGTCCTATAGGCCCATCAAACCATTGGTACATAAAGGTCCCAATCAGTGCATCTCGCCTGGTGAACCCTGTTCAATACTTCACATACCCTATCGAATTCTTCTCCATGGATAAGTGGCAGTGCTTGTCACCTTTCCTATTGTTGCATTTTGTTTTGGTTCTCTATTCTGGGAGTGGTGTCCGCTTGTGCGGGTTGTACAACATATGTTTGTTTCCATCAGGAAAGGTGGGCGCACAAGTTGTTCTGCCCCTGTTGACTGGCTCTCGTTCTGAGCTGGGTTTTCCAAAGCATAGGTGCATCATCCTTCTACATCCGTGCTAGTCCTCAAAACTTACTTGATGTGTACCCCACCATCATGTGGGTGTTGCATGCAGTGCCCACTTCAGAGCATCGAACTACTGCTGCTTTGGTATTGTGCTTTCAAATTTGTTCAAGAATTCATCCACCACTGTCAACCCATCATATGTAGGCATATCACTTTCCTCTATTGTCATGTAGTGCAGTGATGTAACCATCATGTTGCAATTAAGCGTTGTTACTTCGTGCAGTCGATTCTGCCGTCGCTCTATCTCTTCATCTGAACTCAAAGTGCAAGAGCATTCACGCTCGCACGAAATCCTTCCATATGCAATCGGATTCACCCAATCCTCTTCTCGTGTAGTTATCTTGTAAAGACAATCGAGATCATCATCGCTATCATTGTTGAGCACTGGTTTAGTGTATCATGCTCCTTTGGCTGGATCTAGCAGTACTACTATGCATAGTGACATTTTTTCAAAGATCATTTTGTGCTTCTTCAAATTTATGACTTCGTTCATATCGGTGGACCAATCTTTTCCTAGTAGCGGCGGATAGGGATTACTCTCATCGAAAATCTCTATCACTTCAAAATTCGCTTGCGCACTCGCACCTTTAATATCTACTGTTACCCCTTTCAATCTTCCTATGGGTAAGATCTTCTGTTGGTTCACCATTCCTAACTGAATAGGAGACCATTGTAGCATGGGTCTACCCATGAATTCCCATGTTTGTTTTGGTAGTACATTCACGTCTAATATGAGATCCAGGATTACCTAATCCATTTCATACTTGTTGATTTGTGCAGTCAACCTCATTTCCCTTCCTGTGCGCCATGCATGCTTTCCAAGTTTCCAGACCAAACACAGTTCTCTTGACCCCGTGCACCTAGTGATAAGTTCCTGTAGTCCTTTTACTTCCTTGCTGTCGCATAGCAGTTTCATGCATGTCTCCAAAAAGGTAGTGAGCATTGAAGGATCCATCCCTGGTTCTAGTTGATCCTGACTACCTGAAGTGGAGGCCTCCATGAAGCTCTTCTTAGCTTCCATGAATGTCTCCTTCGCGTGGTCAACATCAAATTTAGATTCCTTTGTAGGAGCCTTGTGAACCCACACACTTTATTCTGATTTCTTACCCTTATCATTGCCAATGGTCATACCACTGTTGAGCATCATGTTCACATTCGGGTCTTCTTTGCATGGCTCA
The DNA here is from genome assembly GCA_000404065.3 of Pinus taeda. Lineage (NCBI taxonomy): Eukaryota > Viridiplantae > Streptophyta > Pinopsida > Pinales > Pinaceae > Pinus > Pinus taeda. The sequence continues at coordinate 27,171 of APFE030159651.1, forward strand.
GACCTCATCATCTACAAATTTTGAGTTGGAGGGGGCTGAAGTACCCCTTTTTCATGAAGTCTTGCTATCAATGTAGGGCAGTCTTTTGCCTCATGATCAAAATGAGTACAGTACAAACATGATGTCCTTGTCGGGTTTGTACAATCATGGGCATAGTGCCCTGGCCCTTTGCAATTGTAACAAATTAGTTGTCCGCGACCCCTTCTTGGTCCCATTCCACCTCGACCTCGATCGTACCCCTGAAATCCAACGTGTGTAATTATTGCATTTGGATCGAGGGCTCACGCTTCGGTCTGCACCTTGTAGGCATGAGTCTGATCCATCATTAGTTCATAGCTTCTGCAGGTACGTTCATCATGGCCTGTCGACCTGCAGAAATTCAAAGCAATTGCTGGGATGTCTGTGTATACTTTTGCAATAGATGACAATTATTTGTAGTGTGCTTTCCTCCTATCAGACAGATCGTGCACCATAATGCAGGCACTGTGCTTGGTTTTTCCTGTGCCTTAGGTCTTAATAGCATCGGCCCTCCTCCTACCAAGTAATTCACTAACATTGGACGGTGGTCCTTGTCATGCCCCTTCCCTTTGCATTTTATTCACCATACCTCCTCGTGTGCCTCTAGCCGAGGTGTCCTGTCCTGTTTCAAACTCTACATATCCAGACAGATTTTGCAGTTGCGCATGGATTTATTAGACTCCTAGACTAGGGTCTTGTATAGGGGTCTCATGCAATCTCATTTCCATCTCCAAAGCTTCAACCTGGGTGGAAAGTTTTTGTTGTGACAACACCGTCCTTAAGTGCGGTGTTAGTGATGCTACAAACCATGCATGGTGCTCTCCATTGGTCAACGTCATGTTGGCTTCATGAATCATACCCTTTAGCCTTTGGTGTATATCCTAGGGGGTCTCACCCAGGAGCATTGCAATCTCCTTAAACCCAACGGGTGGCAGTGTAGGTGAAGGTGGTAAGCACGGAATTTGCTTCCTGATCAGACTGACTGCACTTCTCGGAGAAACTTTTACAAGCTCCTCCTTGCTTTCCCATGAGGGGGAAATTAAGGGACTAGTTTCTAATTCTTCACTACTTCCACTTCTATAGATCTTCCCACTTCATGTAGTCCCAAACATTAATTTATTCGCACAACCCACTTTTCACACAATAACATCTTAATCCAAGTGTTCAAACATTTAATATACTTACCTCACCGCCCCTTGAGGAAACGTCGCTCCACCTCACTGTAGTTGATGGTCATATCTATCATGAACTCAGTGATAAATCCTCATATAATTCGGTTGAGCCAATGGTCCATAGCTTGCACGATCTTATCTTCTGATGCTTCTAGTCTTCGCACTAATTCGGGAGTCCACACAATTTGTTTGTCGAGCCTACACGTTCCCTAACTGTATGCTAGCTTCATGATCCACTCATACAGCTCAAAATAAAAGGATGCAAAATAAATTTCATGGATTTCCATATATAAGTAGTGCTCCAACCACTGTTCCTTAGATACTCGCGGATTTCTATTTTCCTGTGCCACGAACTTGTGAATCTTCTTGTCCAACTACCCTTCAATTTATTTCTTTGTTGGATTCCAGTGGCATGACATCAGACATCCCTTATGCAAATCTCGGTCCTGGAAATGGAACCATTTGTTGGCCTGTATGGGCCTGACCCAGGTTCAGAGGTGATTTAGCCAAACAAATCTCGGTACTATTGGCCCTTTCGGCAAGAATCCACAGAGCGCGGACTGAGGTCTCACTCGAAGTAGTATGGGAGGGTGTTAGAACCAGGTTTCCACACCCTGGGGATGTCTGATGGGCTCTGGCGGTTTGCGATTTGACCCTGCGCACATGTTGCTACGTGCATCTATTAGTCGTTCACAGCCTGTGATGTTGCCTTCGCGCAACCCTACTCGGGGCGCGATCCGTATTATTACCCAAGTTGCTTACTATTAACCTAGTATTATCCGATTAATTAACTTATCTATTTAATTCTAGTGATAATTAACAATATATCCAACATTCATATAAGTGCGTGCGATAAACGAAACAATATAAATGAATAGAATGTAATATACAGGCAGATGCACAAAAATTCGGATCAACTTCTCTTTATTATTCTTCGTTCAAGGTTATAGACTTGTCACCACCCTGTGCACTCAGCTGCAGGGGTCTACGCACTCAGTTGCGGACTCTACAAGACCTCTGTACACTCAGCTGTAGAGCCCCTTCCTACTACTACGACCCAATACACTTAGACTCTTACTCTATGCTCCAACCATTTGTATTCATCTATATTCTTCTCTCCAATTAGCTATCTTTACAACTTAGAGCCTCGTTCTATTTATACAATCCCATGGTCCACAGAGGACCATGGGTAGGTCGACATTACATTAGATTACATTACAAAACTTAGGGCGGACAACCCTATGACTCAACCTATACTTCGCGCTCAGTGCCTACAATTGGCGAAGTCTTACAATACATTTGACCAAAACATGGGCTTTGAGCCCCGAAACATGCTATGGGCGGATGCGATGCCCAACACTGGATATACAAGAATAGGAGCGCTTACTAGTTTCTCTTTCAACTTATTCAATGCTGCTTGGCAGGCATCTAACCAGGTGAATGCTTCCATCTTTTTCAATAACTTCTCCATAGGGGCTACAATTGATGCATAATTCCTGATGAATCGTCGATAATAACTTGTATGGCCTAGGGTGGACCGCAACTAATTTACATTATGTGGGGGTTCCATGTTAATGATTTCCATAACCTTTGCGGGATCTACACACAGTCCATCTTTGCAAACAATATGTCCTAACAGTGTTCCAAATGGAACTGCGAAGATGCATTTTTTTAGATTCAAGGAAATTTGCAACTGTCTGCATCTCTCAAACATGATCCTTAACAAGATTGTGAGATTCTTTAGTAAACTGTACACTGTCCTGCCATCCATGTATACCTCCAAGAACCTGTGAATATAGTCTCTAAATGCAACTATAATGATCCTTGAGAAAATAGCTGGTGCGTTATTCAACCCTAATGGCATTACATGATAAGCATATGACCCCCATTCTATTGTAAACATTGTCTTCCTCTTGTCTTCCTCTTCTATTTAAACATAATGGTAGCTTGAAAATCCGTTAGTAAAGGAATATGCTTCATTCCCTGCTACATTGTCCAGAACCTCATTACTAAATAGCGTTGTGAAGGGATCATGCAAGCATGCATTGTTCAGAATTCAGTAATTGACACTGACTCTAATATATGTTGCATCTTTCTTGTTCTATATAATGATTGGACTAATCCATTCTGCTTTGTCCACTAGGAATATAAGCTTAGATTCTAGCATTTTGTTAATCTCCCTCTTGACCTTTTCTTTCACTCTTGGGTTTAGTCTATATGGTAGGTTCTTTATTGGATGGGCATTTGGTTTTAGCACAATTTTCATTTCTCCAATGTCTCCTTTTATCCCTTTTAGCTCAACTATTGAGGCTGGGAATAAGTCTTTATATTCTTGTAGTAGGTTGAAGATCTCCCTTGTTGTTTTCTCGCCCCAGTAATCTTTGATGGATGCCATCTTGGGTTTATCATCTGATCTGATGTTGTGCTTTCACAATTTCATTAGGAGTAGGTGTGCAACCTCTCCTGTGGGAATTTCTTGAATTTCCCTTTCCCTTTCTGTTTCCTAAAAGATCAAGTGTCTTAATCCTTCTAAATCATCCTCATCTATTTATACATCTACTTTGTCAGCATACATATATTCTAGATAACCTGCTTCATAAAATACAGTAGAAAATTCTCATCAACGCAACCTTCCCATAATTGTCCTGAGGTGAACAAGATCCTTTTGATGGAATATAAGGTTTCAGTCATGTGTTGATCAACATTTGAATGAGAAGCTACTTCTGAACTAGCTAGCCATGATATCCCAATCCGTTGTCTGTTTACGAAGTTCCTCTTGTATGTACCATGCTTGCGGGATTGTACCTAGAGTGTCTATAAATATATGCACCTAAAGTTCCTTCGAAACCTTTTTTCTTTCCCAATTTTCTATGCAGTCTCCTAAATGCTTCTTAAGATCTGAATTTCCTCTATAATTCACTCTATTTTGCGTCTGGTCTTCTTGTTGACTAAACCTCTCTCTCATGGCTCACTTTATGGTTCCCCATTCATGCAACGTGTTGTGGTGCACTCTCCACCACCTTGCCAAGATGGTGTGTAATGCGATATCTAATAATGGAAACTTGTGATCTTCTCTTATTTCTCTGTCTACTTTGTTTAAAAAAATGTCTACTGATTCAATACCGTGAAATTTAGGATAGTTGCTTATCTTTGTCCCTATCCAGTTTATCCTACATATCTTCATGTAATGTCTGGTATCAATTTCATATCCCCCTTACTACCATGCATCCCACGTAGCTTCTGAACCAAATTTTGAGATTTGAATACTCCACCAGCTGACAGATCCTCCTGCTCTAGGATTTATATAATCCTCTCTCTTTCTTGTAGTTAGTGTGTACAACTAGTCTAGCATTCTCAGCTCGTCTCTATCATGCACAGGTTCCATGAGCCTGGGTCCTTAAAATGGATCCAAGGGTTGTATCACCCACATCCCTTCTACTTCAAATATCATTAACTCTTTCTTCAGGTCGATGACAACATAGTTTTCAGATGCCCAGTCGATACCAGTAAGTGCTAGGTACGGTTCCTTGCCACCCATTATATTAATCACTTCAAATTCAATATATGTATTTACTTTTGCTACATCCACCTTTACATCTTCCAACCTTCCAATAGGGAAAATACAATATTGGTTTGCCATCCTCAATTGTATTGGTGAATATTTGAGTTGTGGCTTCCGTAGCGCCTCCCATGTTTTCCGGGGTAAAATATTTACATCTAACGCTAGGTCTTGTGTTGTGTCCTTCATCTGGAATCCTGTAAACTGAGCATCGATCTGAAATTTCCTTCCGGTTCCATTTTTATTCCGCCACACTCTTCTTGTATGTCTTTCTGGCAAGTTGGAAAATATTGGTTCTTGTTTCTCCTCATCTTCTGGCAACACCACTTTCAAACTTCTACACAACTCCTTCAACATATGATCATCATGAACGATTTGCAGAAATAACTTAAACCATTCTTCTATCGACCAAGCATTGCTGAGTGTGCGTTTGTCCTATTTCTGGTTTTCCTTTGTCTCTGTCATTCCTTCAAATAATTTAGCTGCTTCCTGATAATATTTTTTTTTTGTGTGGGGTTATATGACTACTTTGGGGATGCTACCCGAATAATTGAGGGTGGGTCCGTCGTACGTCGATCTTACCCTCTCTTATTTCCTCCTATTGTAACTATATTATGTTAGTTATTGGAAGAGAGTCATTAGTACGAGGTTCTGTATTAATCAGATTTACCCCTCTCTATCTAGTCCTTTCTTCCCATTTTGCAATAAGCTCAGGGCAATCCTCCATGGCATGTGTATTGGCCCTACATTGTGAACACCATGGTCTTCTGGGGAGTGAAAATTCTCTGGCAACATGCCCCTCTTGATCACAATTATAGCATCTTACAAGACCTCTACCTCCAGCTCTTCCTCCTCTCATGTTTCCTCCTCATCCTCCCCTACTAGATTCATTGACTCTGAACATGGACCTGTCTAGCCTCTCTGCTAAAGTGTCTAATTCCCTGCGTAGTCATTGTGATGCATTGCAGATGCACAATATTCACAATAGTTATTATTTGGTACATTAGAGTACTTTTATAGTATTGGACATACCTGTGGTAAATTTCCATAATTCCTACAGATTTCACAGTATTATTGTGTATTCCATTTTGGGAAATCTCCTTGCACTCCTATTGCCACAACTCCTACTATTGAAGGGGTTCCTGATGGTCTGGAAATTCCCCCTGAATTGTTGATTCCTCTCAACCTTGGGCATTTTGTCGCAACATGTCCTTCCACCAAGCAATGAGTACACCATACGTTAGGTCTAGCTAGCTGAATTGTTTGTAGATCTTTTAGTTTTTCAGTTAAGTTGGTGATCTAAGTTTGGAGGCCCATGATTGACAGGTCTTGCAATCCCACCCCCAATACTCATCCGAGTATCCTGCCATGGCTTCTATACATGACACTTGTTCTAAAACATCTTGGAGAGTCCCAATCTTTTGTTGTGTCAACGATGTCATTGTAAGGGGTAAGAGTGATTTGATGAACCAATATCTTTGATGATTAGGGTATAAGGTGTAGCTCATCTTGGCAATAGCATCCTTAAAAGTTTGCATTAGTTCCAAAGTAGTTTCACCTTCCTTCTGCTTAATTTCCCATAGTTCCGATAATCCTTGTTGGTTAGTATGATGTACTTTGAATTCTCGCACGAAGCCTCTATTGATATCATCTACTGTGGGATTCTGGTTCTATTCTTCCCATTTTATAAACCAACGTAGAGCTCTTTCCCTTAGTGTGGTTTGGAACTCAATTGATTTGACATTATCTGGCATTTGGCGTGCTCTCCATATAGCTTCGCAAAGGTACCAATGTTTCTCTACGTCTTCATTTCCTCTACCAGTAAATTTAGGATATCTAGTGAAAGATCCTGCCATGGTTACCCACGTGTGCACCAACAACACAAATTGTTTGTTTCTGGGTTGCTGAGATCCTTATAGTCCTAAATTAATAACACTGCTAATTCCACTGCTATTTACTGTGTTAAAAGTTTCCTTATACTTCTCATGCATGTTGTGTACTCGTATCACTTTAGCTACCTTAGCAACAAGCTTATCAGGGTTATTGTAAGGCACCAGGGAAAGGTCAAGGTGGATACTACATGTAATTAGGGGATTCTACTACTAAAATCTTGTGGATGTTTCATCTTCAGTGAATAATATTCTCATGACATTACCCATTTCATCTTCCTTCTTCTCTTCGCAAATGTTACAAACCTTTTTCTCTGGCATCTTTCTTGCAACTTGTAAGGGAGAGTCTCCATCATTATCTTGGCTTTTGTTCCTCCAATAGGTATTCCTATCTTGTTCTACATTTTTCTCAATTCTCTTTCCTTCTTCTGAGCCCCCTGATAGCGTTCCTACTTCGTGGGGTCCCATCCGTCTCTCTTTCAGAATCTGTACTGCTGTTTCCTACCACTTTTTGGCTAGTAGCAATCTTCTCTACACTCTAATATATCTAGCCTTCTGCAATCCTTCTACATCCATTCCTTCAGTAGCATCTACATTCCCCAATCGGTAACATCCTCCTGTTAGGCCCTTCCCCCAATACTGGGGTTTTATGCTACCATGGTTGTTGTAGGTAAAGGTAACAACCCTTCTTCCACCATGAACATCTTAATCCATAACGACAATTTCCTCACCAGCTTTCCTCTTAATCCTAACTTGAACACTACTTTTTCCCTTGAAAAGGACTAATAGTTCTCTGCTGCGAACTCGACTATGTATCCCTCTACTGTATTCTATACCCAAAAATCTACTTCCCTTTTTAGATCGATATCCAAGTGTCATAGTGATTCAAGGCCTGATGGAACCCAGTCGTGACAGATTGTTGTCGTTCCTTTTGGTCGACTCTACACTTTTAGCCTCAACCAATTATACAAGTCTTCTGGGAACTTACACCAAAAGATCTCGTATTGGTCACTTGAAACCTCATAGTATAAAATCCCTTCACTTACTTTAGCAATAGGTTGACCCCGTTTAATAGCTTTTTCTGATATAAACTAGTCTACTCTTTTATCCCACCAATCCCAAATCTCTTTCTTAAATATCCTCGACACCATATTCCAAACTGGTTCTTCTAACTTTAGGTCCTGAAAACGGAACCATTTGTTGGCACAAAAATGACATCAGGGACAGACCCTGGGCTCAAGCACAAGGGGCCAACAATGGTTTGTTGTAGTCTAGGACAATGCTGACATTTTCACATTACCTTGAGGGATAAGGAGTCTCACTCGAGGCATGCTGCAACCGAAACTAAGAAGGGTTTAATATAATGTTAGGAATATCTTAACCATTACTTTATGTATGGCCCAATGCATATATCCGATCTAACAACATATCAAATTGATTATCAATCTAACGTGAGAATATATTCACAACATATAAAAACTTTTAGTGGGTCCATGAATCATAACTAAATACATACACGATATTAAGTAACCAGTCCGATTTCTCATTTATACTAATCCAACAGAAGGTTCAGTACATTATACATTTAGCCTCAGCCATAGACAAAGACATAAAATAACAGGCTTATAGAACATCACAACTCCCGATAGATCTCAACTCTGGCTTTCCTGCTATTGCTTTAGCCTTCAAGTCGGGTACTATGGTATCTTGCATCCTCCTCACGACTTGTCTTTAACCAAAACTATTCAACCCTTCTCTTCTTGTGGTCTCCTCCTTTTGTATGCTCCTCTACTGTTTACATTTCTAGTTCTATTTGATTGTCTCTTTCCTTGGTTTCCTTTTGTTTGTGTTGTTTGCTTGACTGTCCCTAGTTTCTGCTGACACCTTGCTACAACTGTCCTACAACTGCCTGTTCCTGTTTCCCTTCCCAGTTTTCTTCTCCACAATTTGATCGTTGCTTCTGCCACATGTTTTCGCTTCTTCGTATCCTCAAAATCTTTCAAAAGTTAAAATGAAGGCCCCAACAACACATGGAAAACTCTGTCTATGAAAAATTTTCAATTTGAGAAGTTACATAATTACTCAGAAATGGCGACGTTTGTGCTTTAAAATTCTCAAAAAATGATTCCGTAGAGTAGTTTCCAAGAATGTTGTTATTAAATGCTACTGCCCCATTTTCACCTTCGAAATCTGTTACTGAATGTTTCATATATTTTTCTCAGTTCATTCTAATTTGATTTGGCTTTCCATTAAATGGGAGTCATAAGTGATACCAACCAGTGGAAAAATAACCACATAGTTTTTCTGACCAATCTCTACTAAGAATTAAACCGTTGAAATATGGGATATTAGCAACAAGTATATCAATTTTTGAAAAACCTCAGGATTCTAAGATAATATAATAAGAGATGAATTCATTTCTCCTATGAATTTTACTTTTGTCCTATCGATATGCACAATGTGAATTGGATTTTTCTGGGGTGACATGTTTAATATCATACAAACTGAATATGACATGATATTTGAAGAAGCCCCTGAATCTACCAAGCAGTTATCTACATTTTTATTAAATATTTCAAAAGTCAAAAGAAAAGGAGGAGTATGTGAGTTAGACTTGTCACCTATCAAACTAACATCAAAGGAATAAGATAATGAATGAACATGAGGTTTACCCATTCCATTAGAAGATTTATATACCACAACAGTAGGAAGAGGAGAAGTAGGTACTACATTCAATTCTTTTAGTAAAAATTTATGTTGTTGTTTGAGTTTAGTGAGTTCATGAAGGGAAATTTTTTCTTTTATTTTCTTCATATCCTCAACTATATTATACTCAATGGTATCTAAAACTACTAAGGTTCTTGGTCAATATGGAGAATTGGATGAAGATGGAATTACTTGGGGGGAAGTGGAAGTGGATTTTTTAACAATAACATTATCTTTAGCAGTGGGAGTTAAAGGTTTCTATTTTTGAATTTGTTGTATGGGATCAACTGGAATTTTACTTCTTGTGCTAACAAGTAATGATTCATATTCATTTTCACTATTGGAAATAGGAAGAATGAAATCCCACATTCCATTTAACTAAGCTATATGTTCATCTTGGGATTCATAAAAATAAAAATATTGCTTCTTCCTCATCTTCATCATCAATTTCTACATTAGAGATCATGTTTGGAAGTAGTGGATTAGGTGGATGATTTCTTCTGAATGGTCTAAAAGGTTTTTTGGAAGAGGATTCAGCTACTTGTTTTTTAATCTCTACCATCTCCTTAGATAAAGTTTTAAGGACTTGTTGTAAGCCTTCAAGATCAAAGGGATCTTTAGGTGTTTTCTTTTTTTCTTCATCCCCAAATGTAACTCTTTTTAATTTTCTGTCTTCTTGATCTTTTTTCTTTTCTAGTGCATTCATCCCCTTCTCTATAGACCCAACTTCTTTCATGTTTTCTATCAAGTTATTTTTATTGGCTCTATCTACGAAAATTCCTATGTTAGACGAAAGAGATGAAATATACCATTCAATTTGTACATCGACACCAAGTTTAGAAGTAGCTGGGATTTTATTTAACAATTTCTTAAATCTGGAATTGAAATCTTTTACTTTTCCCATGAATTCATTTTTAAATTTGAAATGTCATTAATAAGAGATGTGGTTGAGCAATCATCACCAAATTTAGTCAAAACAGTTCTTCAAAAATATCCCAACTAGTAATAATATTAGTTGGTAATGAAAAGTACCAAGACCTTGTTGATCCTATAAGAGTGTACTGGAATAATCTAACAACAATGTCTTCTTCATATATCTAATTGAGATTGATGTGTAACATATAATTATGAAGTTTCTCCTCAACAGGTAAGCCATGATTAGGATTGAATTTGGGAAGCCATCTTTCAGCATGTTTTGGTAGAGGATGAAGTGGTGTTGGCATTTGAACAACTCCTGGATTTGGCCATGGTCTAGCTACCATTGTAATAGTTGGGGAGGTGGATATGATGAAAGAAGAACTTGAAGCTGTGATAGTACTGCTTGAGTCAACACTAGTCGTTTGTGTAGAGGAAATGTAAATAGATGAAGTGAATGTTAGAGAGAAAGGAAATGAAAAAGGAAGAAATGGAGATGTTGGTGAATGATAGAATGAAATAATCTCACTAGTAGTTGTTTGGGAATTTGATGTAGCAGTTTTCGTTCAGCGGGATTGAAGTGGAAATTCAAATGGTGAGATGCCAAGTTTTGCACTTTGGGACCGAGTTAAAACACGAGTTCCTTGAAAAACATAAGTTATTCTTCCCTCAGAATCTTCGGATGATTCAGAATTTTTTGCTAAAATGGAGACATCTTCCAATTTCTTTATCAAATTTACAATTTTTGGTGATTCTAGAGGGTAATCTGTAGGGATTACCTCAAGAAGTATTCTAGGAAACTTGGAAGGTGATTGTACAACACTTGATGTAAAACTAGCAGTTTCTGAAGGGGATCTTGAAGTTGTAGGAGATTCGGAGGGAGAATGACTCTTGGAATGGCCATTTATTTTTGGATTGGAGTTAATTTCCATTCATAGTATGCATGCCCTCCTTTTAGCACCAAAATGCGTTGAGGACTCAAAAATTGCTACTTCAACACATGGGGAAAACCACTCGGTCCGAACCTTAAGACAACTCCTTTTCCGTTTAGGTAGTGGCTCCGACTAGGGATAATGGGACCAATTTCCCAATGAAAATTTATTGAGTGAATGTGTAATGCTTATAGTGGAGTGAAACAGATGTATTTTCCGTAATGAATCAAATGGAAAAATATATGAATTAATCTACTCTATAACCTGATATTATTTAACTTTTATCTAGATGCGATCTATAATGATTTTCCTTAGTAAATGACGCTCAAACACCAATGGAAATGAAACTGTTTCAAGATGATTAGTTTGATTAAATAGTTAATCAAAATAATGCGTAAAATCATATCACATTTAGAATATCAAAGCAAATTGAGTTACATGTATAAAAATATCAATGGCAACATGAGGAATAGTGAATACATGTAACATTGTTGTTTAAATATCAAGTAATAAACAATATGAAAAAGATAAATTAACTATTTGCTCATGAAAAAAATAGAGGTACAGTGATAGGAATACTAGATACACTTCGCTCAACTCATAAAAGAAATATCAGCAGTTTATTCCTTCCTACAAAGATGATTCCAGGAGTACAGTAATGCAACCTCTCAAAATTATTTATGAAAATTCATAAACAATGTTCCAGTCGTTATATTGAGAAAAGGATGAAAGTAAAATAGTGCGAGCTTTGGTAAGCCTTTCCTAATAAAGTTGAGGACCCTTATTTCATACAACAAGTAATCTTAAATAACAGAAAAAAATTGAATCTATTATGCAGAGCGTTGAGGGCATTTAAACAGATCCCTTCAGCAACGCTTAAAGGAAAACAATTGTCTAGTAGAAGTTTCTAAAAGTGATTTGCTATCTTCATCAACTTCATTTGTTCCATTGAATTCTTTGGATGTTTGTCTGCCTGTTTGATATGATCTGTCACTCTCATCACAAATTTCTTTTTCTGTCATGAACCTGAGCATGGAAAACAAGAATTGATAAGATAAACATAAATGAGATGATGAATGAATTTTATTTGAAACAAATCACTTTTGCAAGAAATTAGGAAAACGTAGAGTGCAATAAACCAACACTAACATCATGGAGAGGAAAGAAGAGTGAGGAGATGTAGCTTTACGGCTTATCGAAATTGGAAATTAGAGTTTTGGGGCAGATCATAAAACAGTTGCAATTAGAATAGAATCAGGGGAAAAAATTCAAAACTATCGCAATTAGTTTAGACTGGGAGTATTTAATATAAAATCCAAAAGGGGTACTTCTCAAATAAAATCGCAATCACAATTGGAATGGGCAAGAATTAGAGAAACAATTTTCTTTTTTTATTCGTGATAGCTGCGGATGCGGGGATTTAAATGATTTGCAACATATATTTCTATCCGGTTTGGTCTAATCTCTATCACAATAGGTATGAGTCCTTGGAAACTATGATAGTTCCAGACGTGGGGATTTATGGAATATATTTTATTATCCCATTGGGTCTAGTTATCGCATATCTCAAATCAGTAAGGGTGAAGGATTTATTATAAGTTGTGTCCCTATGAAACTTGCGATTGCAGGGTCCCGAGGTGATGTCAAGGATGTCATCATAGTGACGTCACTATGACGTGGCAGATGACATGGAATGGTGACATGGAAAATGATGTGACAATTGATAAGTGACTGGCCATGATGTGGATATGACGTCGCTATTGACGTCATATCACAATCGGTGTTGGGATGAGGCATGAATTTTTAGAATTTTATGATTGCAGTATAGGTCCCAAATGCAATATTAATATAAATCGCAGTGTAAATCCCGTCGGGTTTGGGCCTTGTCGCATATTGCAATCGACAAAGGGAGTGGGGTATGGACTTAAGTTTTTTGCGATAGCCCATGGACTCGGGATTAATATGTATTGGCATATATTTTACCGTCGAGTCCCAGACTTATCACATATTGCAATCGGCAGTTTGGAGCGAGGTTGGACATAAGTTTTTTTGGGTCTTTGCGATGTCCTGGATGTGATATTTTAACTTGGCATATTTAAATTTGTGACCCAGTCCAAAGTGATATCGCATATTACAATTGGTTAAGGTAGGAGGCATGGACTTATAGTGGATCATGTGATTGCGATGGATGCATGGTTCTTTTTGGAAAAAATTAATAACCCATTTGGGTTCGGTCTTGCCTTATGTTTATTTCTTATGTGCGATGTGGGGTATTTAGGGTTTTATAAAGATTTCAACCTTTCGGGATAAAAACTCCATTTTATTTCATTTTTTCTTTAGATAATCCATAATGTTTAATACTTAAGCTTAAGTATAGTTTGGGTTCTGGGGGCAATTTTAATTTGTTTTTTTTTGGGATAATCAAGGTTAATACTTGGGTTTTAATTAAAATGCCTAAGTATTAAACTTCGATTATAAGATTTATTAACAATTTTTATGTTGATTTTTTCTATTTTTTGTTTGTTTTAGAAAAATCAAAGGCTTTTTTTTTTTTTAAATT
>APFE030159657.1:0-14150 GCA_000404065.3 Pinus taeda
TCACCCTTCCCGGAAAAGGTTCTCCATTCAGCATTGTGAGTTGAACTGCACCTTCATCTGTAATTTCTTTGATAATATATGGGCCCATCCAGTGCCTCTAAAATTTCCTCGGAAACTTAGTGAACTTACTCTCATATAAAAATACCAGATCATTTACCTTGAACGTGCACAGCTTGATGAGTCGATCATGCCATTGCTTTTCACGTTCTTTCTGTACTTGCTAATGGAATCTAGCCAAGAATCAATCTTCTTCAATCTCCATTAACTGCACGATTCATTCCTCCAAGGCTTCACGATCTAGCATACCTATGAAATTTGCAATGCACAGGTTATGCCCTATTAGCTATGTACATGTAGTCTTGTACACCCATAGAACTACAAGTACGTGCACATCCCAGATGTTCCACTGTGCATTGCAAATCTTCGTCACTGTGTTCTCCAAAATCTTATAAAAAGCGTCAACTGTTCCATTAGCCTGAGGATGATATGGTTGTGCTCTTCTGATGATAGACCTGGAACTCCTCTATCAACATGCTAATTGTATCATTTAGGAAGTGCATACCCTGATCACTCATCAACATTTTTGGGCAGCCAAATCTACTTAACACATATTCAAACAAAAACCTTGCTATTGTAGCCCCTATGCTTCTACCCATTTGGGTAGATACTCCGTCGTGGTGATGATATAGAATGCACCTGTCTTCTTTCCTGGCGGCTGAATTAGTCTAATGAAATCAACAACCCATTTTTCAAATGGCTACAATGATACTTGAGGATTAAGTGGCAATTCATCCCTCCGCAATGGTATGCTCGTTCATTGACATGCATCGCATGCCCTACAATATGCTTTAGAATCTTTATACAAAGTAGGCCACCATAAACATTCATGCAAAATATTTTCTGTCATCGTCTTTCCTGCATAATGTCCTTCCGCATCCCCTCCATGAGCTTCAGTGAGGATGCTAGTCCACTCAAAATATGGCACATATCACTGCAATATCTCATATGCACCCATATTATACAAATGTCTAGCAATCATTGAGAAATCCATTGCGTGCACTACTAGTTCCTTCTTTTGCTGACTTGTATACCCATCTGGTGTTGTCCCTCTAGTCAAAAAGTGAATAATATCCCCAAAGTGGTTATTTCCTATGTGCCACGTGAAGAGTTTCACATCGGGCAAGCCTTCCTCCAAATTAGTAGGCTCCTCTCCTATTTTGATTCATGATAGATGGTCAGGTCCTACATTTAACCTACCTGGCTACATAACCACCTCAAAGTCATACTCCTAGAATAACAGCAACCATTGACAAATCTTCCCCCCCAACATAGGCTTATTGACTAGGTATTTCAAGGTAGAATGATCTGTGTACATCTCAAAATGTCCCCCCAATAGATAGTGCCTGAATTTTTTAAGCGCATACACCATAGCCAATCCTTGACACTCAGTTGTTGAGTAGTTCTTCTCGGCCTTCGATAATTTCCTCCTCACAAAGGCTATAAGGTGGTACATTTCTCCTTCACCGGGTTGTGTTAGCACTGCACCCAACGCAATGCATGAGACATCGACATGTACATGGAATTCCTTCTTCCAATTCGGGAAGACCAAGATCGACACAGTGACCAGCTTTCTTTTAATACATCCAGATTGCGCTAACATTATTCATCCCAACAGAATGTAGCTTCCTTTTTCAACAGGTTCTCCATAGGCGTGATGAACTGAGCATAAGCCTTGATGAACTTTTTGTAATATCCTGTATGTCCTAATGTCATGCACAACTTCTTAACACTCCTTGGGGCCTCCAAATTCACTATCACTGTGATCTTGGCAGGGTCCACCATCAGCCCCTGCTTGCACACCACATGACCTAGCAAAATCCCAAAGGGGACACATAATAAACACTTCTTCAGGTTCAGTGCGATCTGATATCTTCGTCATGTATCCAACGTTAATTGTTGACTTGCTACATCCCACTTTACTAAACTGAACATTGTCTAGTCCTCAAAGTACACCTCCTAGAATTTGTGAATAAACTCCTTAAAGGTCGCGATGACTATGCAAGAGAATATTGTATGCACATTCTTGAGTGCAAATGGCATCACCATATACTGGAAACAACCCCATTCTATCATGAAGGTTTTTTTACTCCTACCTTATGGCGTGATCTTAATCTAATGGTAGCCCGAAAAGCCATCAGTGAATGAGTAGGCCTCCTACCCTCCAACGTTGTCCAAGCCTTCGTCTGTAAACGACATCAGGAATGGGTCATGGACATAGGAATCATTAAGCTTCCTTAAATATACACAAACTTGTATTTCACCCTTCTGTTTCTTCTCCTGAACCACCATGAGGCTCACCTAATCTAATTCTTCCATCGGTTCTATGATGCTTGTTTCCAGCATCTGATCCAACTCTAGGTGAACCTTTTCCTTGTATTTGGGATTAAGGTGATACAGTCTCTACCTAATAGGCTTCACGTCAAACTTTAAAGTAATCTTCATAACAACCAAGTCGCCTATTATTCCCTTCAGTTTTGAAAACTTGATAGGAAAAGGATCCTGGTACTCACGGAGTAACTCAATAACTTTATTCACTATGACATCATCCTAGTAATCCCAAACCTTCATAAACTTTGGCTCTACTTCAGTACCAATGTTCACTTGCTTAGTTTTCAATGGCACGGTGATGTTCGGGTTTTCTATTTGCGGTCCCTCGACTTCGCAATGAACTTCGACCTCCAAAATATTAATATTTCTTGGATCTTCATCCTCTTTCTCATCGGTCACATTATAACATTCAAGCGCCTCGTGCAGCTGGGTTCTTTAATCTAGTTGAACCCATTCCAGCGGTTCCTGCAAGATGCTAAAGATCATTGCCTTAATCTCATGCAGAGCTTCATCAATGCTCTCTAACCCATGTTTAAAACTAAAGGTCATTAAGAATCCTTCCCTTAATATATCCCACCCTACGATGCCATGGCAGAGCTCTATTTCTAGATACCAATTCATAGGAATTGTATCCAAAGTATGACAGAATAAGTGCACCCACTCCGGCTGCATCTTTGTTCCATAAGCTTTAGTCCACTTCGCTAGATGATCATGCAGATCATTTCTCCCATTGTATTTTTCAGTGAGTCGAACTTTAGGATGACCAAATTGCAACCTCATCATCCTTCTGTAATCCCGCCATTCATCAAAGCTATCCTTGTGCGTACCCCACCATCGGGCGGGCATATCACACATCGCCAAATCTAATGCTTGGAAGCAATGATCCTAAGGGACTTCTCATTCAAAGACGTCCAAAAACTTATCTACATCAGTTAAACCATCACAATAGGGTAAATTCCTTACCTTTGATGACACACAGTGCAACGATTTAGTCATCATATTGCAGCACAACGTAGATACTTCATGCAACCTATTCTAGCAGTGCTCCAACTCTTTGTCTGAATCCGAGGTACAAGAACTTTCCCAGTCCCACGTAATCCATCCATCTATTGTTGGATTAATCCAGTCTTTATCTTGTGTTGTTATTTTGTAGATCTAATCCAAGTCATCATCACTTTCTTCATAGCTTCAGACGAGTTCAGTATAGCGCAATCCTTCCACAGGGTCCAACAATACTACAACCCGAAGAGATTTCCTTTCAAACAACATTGTCCTCTTCTTCAATTTGATGACTTCGTTCATATCAATGACCCAGTCAATTCTGAGGAGCACGGGATATGGATTACGGCCATCAACGATCTCAATTACTTCAAAATCAGCCAGTTCACTCGCACCTTTGATATCCACTATTATTCTATGTAATCATCCCATAGGGATGATCTTCTATTGGTTTTCCATACTAAGTTGGATTGGCAACCATTAGAGCATAGGTTTCCCCATTTTCTCCTAGGTTTGTTTAGGAAAAACGTTTGTGTTAGACCCCAGATCCAGAATGACATGGTCCATCTCATATTCGCCTATCTACGCGATGAGCCTCATCTCGCGCCCTATTCTCGCCTTATGTTTGCCAATTTTTCTTACCACACCGTGTCCATCAGGGGTGTTTTATTTGCCAACACATTTTTTTATTAACTCCTGTAGCCCCTTCACAGCTTTTCTGTCATGCAACAGTTTCATGTAGGTCTCCAAGAATATAGTAAGGACAGAGGGATCGACCTCTTTAGGCACGCCGGTATCTTGGACTTTGTTTTGGCTCCCTGAGGTGGAGGCCTCATCGAAGCTTTTCTTGGCTTCCATAAATGTTTCCTTCGCGTGCTCTAGAACAAAACCAACCTCCTTTTCTGGGGCCTTGTAGACCCATCCATGGTCTTCAGGTTGTTTTCCCTTATCATCACTAGTTTTTATTCCACTTCTCAGCACTATATTCATGTTCGAACACTCTTCACGGGGCTCAACCCTCATCATTTGTAAGTTCTGTGTAGGTTGTTTAGGCTGCACCTTTTTCTCCTGCACCCTAGATATTAACACAGGGCATTCTTCTATAGTGTGGCCAAACTGGCTACAGTACTGACATGATGGGCATGGATGATTATGCAACTCCCACATGTAGTGCCCTGGTGTTCCACAGTTATAAAAAATTACCTTTCTACGACCTCTACTAGGTCCTCCTCCTCCGCGGCCTTGTCCTCTTCCCTGATATCCTCCACATGCTCCCTCGACACCTTGATATGAAGGTCAAGATTCTATTTGCATTCGGTAGGTAGGTGTTCTTTCCATCATCGTTTCATACTTGCGATAGTGGTGCTCATCATGATCAACTGATTTGTAGAAGTCACAGAACAACTGTTGTGGTGTCTGAATGAACTTTTGAAGAAAATGACAATTTTCTGTCACGTGTTTTCCAACTTCATGGAAAATTCTGCACCATAGCGCAGTCCCCATGCTCAGTCCTACTGGGGCTTCTGGTCTCAAGGGATTCAGTCCCACTCCTATGATATAGTTCACAAATATGGGATAATGGTCTTTATCATGCCTCTGACTCTTACATTTCAAACACTTGACTTCTTCGCGCACCTCTAGCTAAGCCTCCTTATCCTTCTTCAAGCACTACAATTATAAGTATAGGCTCTGTAACTAAGAATGGATTTGTTGTTAACCGAGGGTCGCATCCTGCATAGGCATCACATGTAGCCTCATCATGATTTCTAGGGCTTCCACATGAGTCCCTATCTTCTGCTGTGATAGAGAAATCCTCATATGGGGCAGAAGCGAAGCTATAAACCACTTGCAATGATGACCATCTGTAAGCTGCATATTAGCTTTGTGGATCACACATTTCAGCCTTTCATTTAGTTCCCAAGGCATCTCATCAACCCTCATTGTGATCTCCTTAAACCTGACTACTGACTGTGAGTCAGACTTAGGCTTACTAAACTCTTTGTTTAAAGCAGCCTTGGTTTCTTCTAGGGTTGCCACTGGATGATCAGAACAATACTTAATATACCACATTAGGGCACGATCATATAGATTTGTAACTAACTATGCTTTCTTTATGTTGTCATCATTAATCTGTTGCGTTGTCCATACAACATTCACAACAAACCAAAATTGATCAGTATCTTCACTCTCTATACCTTTGAAAATTGGCAATTTCATTGTGTGCGACATGTTGAATGGAAGTGGTGGTGGTGGAGGTGTGGGCGAAGGTGTATGCGGTGGAGGTGGAGGTGGGGATGGAGTGGATGGTTGATGTGTCTGCATAAAACCTTGTCTTATTAACTGAACAAACACTCCACGGTGAAGCCTATATTGCTCCATCCTCGTCGCTCGAGGGAGGTCCAATCAATAGACTATATTCGAGACCTAGATTTTTTCGATCCCTAAAGAGCTTTCCACTTCTCATAGCTCCAAACATCAAGGAAATGGCATAACCCATTTCTCACACAAGAGCATCTTAATCCAAGTATTCCAAGACCTCAGATACTTACCTCGTGGTCCCTTAAAGAAGCATTGCTCTGATTTGTTGTCGCTGATTGAGGTGTCAACTGTGAATTCTATAACAAATCCTCCTATAACTCGATCAATCCAGTGGTCAAGAGTGCACATGATCTTGTCTTCAAAGGCCTTTAATTGTCTCACCAGTTCAGGAGTCCACACTATTGGACCGTCAAGCTTCCACCTCCCTTGGTCGTTTGCCAACTTAGCTATCCACTCGTATAATTTGATTGGGAAGGTGCAGAAGAAAATTTCATGTATTTCTATATAAAAATATCTGTCTAACCACTACTCCTTTGACAGGCATGGATTCCTGTTCTCTTGCACCACGAATTCGTGAATCATTCTATCCAACTGCTTCTCAATTTCCTTCTTGGTCAGATTCCAGTGATGTGACACCACACATCTTCTTAAGCAGATCCTGGTCCTGACAACAGAACCATTTGTTGGCTTAGTGGCTCCTGACCCAAGTTTATTTCCCTAGATCTACCTTCACTCAGATCTATAAGCCCCTAGGGCTTGGTATTGCAACTCCCTTTAAACAGGCTTTAGACGTTCGCAAAAGTCTACAATAGGTCTTTGCAGACCCTTAACAGTTGAATCATCCACTTACGCACATCATAAAATAACCCTAGATCTAATCTCGCACAGATCTACTTAAGTATTTAATAAACATAACAAAATGTATTATAATCTTCATGAAAGTACTTAACATGCATTGCATACCGTTATTAAAACTTATCCCATAGAGTCGCGCATTCGTGGATCAATATTTCAAAAAGACATTATTCAATCAAACACAAATATATTGCAAACATAAATAACAGAAATAAACATATAAAACACAAGGATTCTTCAACAGTCTTCTTTATTGATCTTCAATATGGTATTATAGACTCAACACTGCCCTGCGCACTCAGCTGCAGAGGTCCACGCACTCAGCTACGAACTCTACTCTAGGCCTCCGCGCACTCAGCAGTGGAACATTTTTCCATCTATCTATCTGCTCCTTACTTGCCATTTTCCCTCTTTCAGACATAGACATGCCTTAGACTCTCTAATACACACCTATTTATATCTTTTTACATACAATCCCATGGTCCGTGGACCAAGGGTGGAACTCAAGACCGACTCAACTTTCGCATAAACAAGGGGTTAAAATCCCTTTGACTCCTAACTATCTACACGCTCCGAGTTCACAAATCGTGGAGAGTTTTCATCTTTTACCAAAATTTACTTAAAACTTGGGTTTTTAACCCCAAAACCGACCCAAGGAACCCGATCCCAACATATAGTGAACAAAACCCATTTTCTTACTTGTTCTCAATTTTTCTCGACTATTACACCACTTAGGTCATTAATCCAATCAACATCAATGCAAGTGTTCTCACATAACACAAAGAGTCTCAATTTAGTTTTGGATAGATATTTAGAAATAATGAGGGAGACTTATCAGTTGTGTTACTACTATAAGGGTGATAAGACACTTTCCCAGTGACCTCTTAGTGGTGTTACGACTATGTTCTTAGCCTCATTCTGCACTAGGTGTTATCAGTTAAACTAGTCTTCGAGTGCCTCATCCTACTAACAATTCTCAACAAGCTATTTCCTAGTGTTTTTATTAGCCTTGGAAGCAAGCCACTACTCTATGATTCTTAACCAATAATCCCTCTAGGATTTCTTAGCTAGGATACCACTAAAGAAATATCTTCCCTCTAAACTCTCCCTGCATTCTTCCCCTCTTCTCTATCTTCTCACACCACTGCAACTACCCCCTTCTCAACGTGAATGAACATTTTTCTCTTCCCACCTCCATTACCACCATTGTAACTGAATGGTCATGATGTGGTTGTGCATCTTGGCATAGCCACAGGTTCTATTTTTCATTGCAACTGGTCATGGGCAATATCATGCCATCTTCCCACGCCACTCTCTTCTAGTGTCGTCTACTCCTTCATTTATTTTTTTATGTCCCTTTCGCTAAACTAAACTTATTTACTATTAAAAATATATTTTCAAAACTAAATTACAACATAACATTCTTATAATTAATACGTTTCCATTATTAAATTTTGAGTAATGAAAAAAATACTTTTAATCTTATTTTTAATGAATATTAAATTTTGAGTAATGAAAAAAAGTACTTTTGATGTTATTTTTAAATGATATATATAAAGTGATGTTTTCCATTTCAAATTTCATGACAGATATTATTTTTTATTTCCTATATAATATAAGTAATACTTAGCATTCAAAGTAATACACATTTATAAAGTTCAACCCAACCCAGGTGTAGCGCCCTAGCGATGCGGCCCGGGCGCGTGCCCTCCACGCGGTGAAGAAATCGACTAAGTACCGGAAAAATGCCACTCATGTGCACGCGGTGGATGGACGCACGTATGAGAGAGGCATTCATGTGTTTATACCATGAGGCGATGGCAACTCATGGGCGAGCCAACGAACGTAGCGGTTGGGTGTGGAGCACGTTTGTGGGGCGGTCCCGCACGGAGGGCGGGCCGACCATGTGCGAAGGCAACAATTGATGGCGTGGGTGACGAGTTGTGGAGGTCGGCCAGGCGAACGCCCCCTCCTACAACGCATATAAACTAATGATGAAAGATGATTGGACATCATCGCATTTTGGTCAAGGCAATCCATCACAAACTCTAGCGCACAGCTCTAGTGCGAAGAGGGAGGTTGAGGATTACCGCAGGCCGCACGGATGCGCCCGCAGTGCCGGGCAAGGCAGGGTGGTGCGACGAACTAAACATAGCGCGTGGGTAGGCTAAATGCGGGTGCGGGTGAACTCCGCCCGCCCGTCGGGTGAAACGAACAGGTGAGGGCGTGGCGACCCGCCCGCCGTGGGTAAAGGCAAACGCGTTGGCGGAGTTGGTGTTGGACGTGCGCGGTTGGCACGGCGCGCCCATGTGGTGAAACGCTTGAAGGTTGAGTCGGGGTGTGCGCGGTTGGCACGGTGCGCCCACGGTGAAACGCTCTTGGTTTTGGTTGCGGTTTGGGCAAGACCGCTGTGCGCTCTTGCACGGATGGGCTCCCGCTCGGTTGTAAACGCCGGTCGAGCTAGTCTCCCTCATTGTAAAATCTCAATAATATAATAAAAAGAGTTTTATTATATGCATTCGGTTGTTCTTGGATTTATGTTTATCATGTTATTATGATGTTATTCCGCACATTATAATTTAACAAGTGAAGATTATTGAAAGTGAAGGCGTAGTTTGTATAATACTTAACCATGGAAACGGTGAGTCGTTTAGACGGTGTCGCACCCGCTCAAGTTAAGAAAAAAAGAGTTGGGGGCGTGACAGGTGGTATCAGAGCAGGTTCACAGGTGGTTGAAGCTACGGTTGAAGCTGATTCAGGGTTGAAGAGGCTTGATGATAAGCGACGAGAACGGAAATGTATGCAGGTTATGGAGAAATCATGGATGAACAGTCTGGGTTTCGTAGACTTGATGGTCCGTGGAAAGACCACTCAAGCTCTTGTGGACACAGGGGCCACCCATAACTTCATGACAACACAGTTGGCTAGAGATGTCGGACTGACGATCCTTCCACCAACATGGAGGTCAAGGCAGTGAACTCTAAGGCCAAGGTGACGGTTTGGCACATGAAGTGCCGGTGCAGATAGGAGACTGGACGGTCAATTGGACTTCACGGTGATGGAGATGAACGACTTCGATGTAATACTTGGACAAGATTTCTTGAAGGGCAACAAGGCTATTGTTGTCCCCTTCTGTGATGAGGTGGTGCTGGTTGGACAGACATGAACTTGGACTTTGCCCACACATAGGCAAAGGAGGGAAGTCAGTGTGCAGCATGTTTCTGCACTAAGTTTGGAGAGAGCCATGAAGGAATCAGACGTGGAGACATATGCGGTGATGTTCAAGGGAGTCGACGGTGATGAAGTGGGGATGCCTATTTCAGCTGAGATTTCTGATGTGCTTTCCGAATATGAAAATTTGATGCTTGATGAGCTTCCGAAGAAACTTCCACCAAGACGTGCGGTGGACCATAGCATTGAGCTTGAACCAGGGAAGGAACCCCCAGCTAAAGCACCTTATCGATTATTAGGGCCTGAGTTGGAGGAATTGAAACGACAGCTAAAGGAGTTAGCTGATGCAGGTTTCATTAGACCTTCAAGGTCCCCATATGGAGCTCCGGTATTATTCCAATGAAAGAAGGATAGAAATGAGCTAAGGATGTGTTGTGACTATCGTGCATTGAACAAGCAGACGGTGAGAAACAGGTATCCTTTGCCATTGGCTGTTGATTTCTTCGACAAGATTGCGAAGGCCCGAGTGTTTTCCAAGCTAGACTTGAGGCATGGATACTATCAGGTGCGGATTGCTGAAGGAGACGAGAAGAAGACCGCAATCATAACAAGGTATGGTAGTTTTGAGTTCCTTGTTATGCCATTTGGGTTATGCAACGCTCCGGCAACATTTTGCACTTTGATGAATGATGTCCTACGACCGTACTTGGACTCGTTCGTGGTGGTATACCTAGATGATATAGTGGTTTACAGTGATAACATGGAGGATCATAAGAAGCACTTGGCGATGGTTTGCGAGGCACTGAGGGAGAATCAATTGTTCTTGAAAAAGTCTAAGTGTGTGTTTGCTCAGACTAAGATACCGTTCCTTGGGCACATCATTGGATAGGGGTACATACGGATGGAGTCAAGCAGGGTGAAGGCTATCGAGGGCTGGGTTGAACCGAAGAATGTCCATGATATGAGGGTGTTCTTGGGCATGAACAACTACCAGCGGAAGTTCGTAGAAGGTTACTCGAAGGTAACATCGACACTGACAGACCTACTGAAAAAGGACAAGAAGTGGTGTTGGACGGAGAAATGTCAAAAGACATTTGATGAGTTGAAGAGAAGGATGGTTATAGCACCGATACTGAAGTTGCCTGACTTTGTGAGACCGTTCGAGGTGCACACTGATGCTTCAGATTTTTCCATAGGAGGAGTTCTTATGCAGGATGGGCATCCGGTGGCCTATGAGAGTCGGAAGTTGCAGGATAGAGAGCGGAGGTATCTGGTTCATGAGAAGGAGATGACTGCGATCATCCATTGTCTTCATATATGGAGGCACTACTTGATTGGGAAGCCTTTTGTTGTCAAGACTGACAACGTTGCAGCGAGTTATTTTGCATCACAACCGAAGCTTTCTGCGAAGCAAGCTCGTTGGCAGGACTTCTTGGCAGATTTCGACATATCTATTGAGTATAGACCAGGTAGACACAATGCGTTAGCAGATGCCCTTAGTAGAAAGGGACAGCTTGCACCATTGGAGGGAGAAGACCGGCCAGCGAGGAGTAGGAGTCGGATTTAGATGTCGGAAGAGATGCAAAACAAACTGAAGGAAAGTGTGGAGACCGATACTTTAGCGCAGAATATAGTGAAGCAGATAAAGGAGGGAAAGACACACAGGTTCTTTCTACGAGACGGCGACTTGTTCTTTGGGAGCCGACTCTATGTTCCAAAGACATCTGGTCTTAGGAGGCACCTCTTGAAGGAGTGCCACGATTCTCCATGGGTTGGCCACCCAGGGCAACGTCGTTCTTTGGCATTGTTGGAGAGAGGGTTCTTTTGGGAGAAGATGCGGGAGGAGATGGAGGAGTATGTGCACACATGCATCATTTGTCAGCAGGACAAATAGGACAATCAAAGGCAACGAGGACTGTTACAGCCTTTACCTATTCCAGAGAGGCCATGGATGAGTGTCTCTATGGACTTCATTGTCTCACTACCACAGGTTCAGGGGTATAATGGGATTATGGTCGTTGTCGATCGTTTTTCCAAGTATGCTGTCTTCGTTCCGACGAAGGTACCATGTGGAGCTGAGCGTACTGCCGAGCTATTCTTCAAGAACGTGGTGAAGTATTGAGGGATGTCGTTGAGTATCGTGTGTGATAGAGATACACGATTTACAGGGAGATTTTGGAGGACATTGTTCAAGTTAATTGGGACAGAGTTGCTGATGAGTTCGAGCTACCATCCGCAGACAGATGGACAGACCGAGCGTATCAACACATTGCTGGAGGACTACTTGAGACATTATGTCACGGCTGATCAGAAGAATTGGCCTAAACTCTTGGATATTGCTCAGTTTAGCTACAATATTCAAAAGAGTTATGCGATAGGGTATAGTCCATTTGAGTTGGTGAATGGACAGATGCCAGTTGCTCCGCACACCGTTGAGACTACAGGTCGTATGAGGAGTCCTCATGCGAAGAAGTTCATGAAGGCTTGGGAGGAGACCTTGGAGTTGGCACGGTTGCGCTTGCACGATGCTGCAAGGATAATGAAGAAGTATGCTGATCGGGGAAGACGGGATGTGCAGTACAGTGTGGGAGATATGGTGTTTCTCAGGATTACGGGAGAGCAGTTTCAGCCAGCCAAGGGGACGGCCGCCAAACTAACATGGAAGTATGAGGGACCATTTCGTGTGGAGAAGCGAGTGGGGGAGGTTGCTTATAAGTTGGAGCTTCCGCACCATATGCACATTAAACATCCAGTTTTTCATGTGAGTCAGTTGAAGAGATGCAGGCTTGATTCAGACCATCCAGAGAGAGTTGAACCGCCGAGAGGACCAGCTGGCATAGTGGACAAACCAGGCTTGGAGTTGGAGAAGATACTGAGTTATCGGACTACAGGAATTGGATGCCACCAGAAACGGGAGTACCTTGTCAGATGGAAGGGAGCACCGGAAGAGGAGAGTTGGGAATCGGAGGACTCACTTTGGAGATGGAAGAGGAAGATTGCGAGATTTGAGCAGACAGTACTTAGGCGTGTAGGATTGTCGAGGGCGACAATGATTTCCAGTGGGGGTGGATGTAGCACCCTAGCGTTGCGGCCCGGGCGTGTGCCCTCCACGCGGTGAAGAAATCGACTAAGTACCGGCGAAACGCCACTCATGCGCACGCGGTGGATGGACGCACGTATGAGAGAGGTGTTCATGTGTTTATACCATGAGGTGATGGCGACTCATGGTCGAGCCGACGAACGTAGCGGTTGGGTGTGGAGCACGTTTGTGGGGCGGTCCTGCACGGAGGGCGGGCCGATCATGTGCGAAGGCAACAATCGGTGGCGTGGGCGACGAGTTGTGGAGGTCGGCCGGGCGAACGCTCCCTCCTACAACGCATATAAACTAATGACGGAAGTTGGTTGGAGATCATCGCATTTCGGTCAAGGAAATCCATCAGAAGCTCTAGCGCACAGCTCTAGTGCGAAGAGGGAGGTTGAGGATTACCGCAGGCCGCACGGATGCGCCCGCAGCGCCGGGCAAGGCAGGGTGGTGCGAAGAACTGAACGTAGCGCGTGGGTAGGCTAAACGCGGGTGCGGGTGAACACCGCCCGCCCGTCGGGTGAAACAAACGGGTGAGGGCATGGCGACCCGCCCGCCGTGGGTAAAGGCAAACGCGTTGGCAGAGTTGGTGTTGGATGTGCGCGGTTGGCACGGCGCGCCCATGTGGCGAAATGCTTGAAGGTTGAGTCGGGGTGTGCGCGGTTGGCACGGTGCACCCATGGTGAAACGCTCTTGGTTTTGGTTGCAGTTCGGGCAAGACCGCCGTGCGCTCTTGGACGGGCGGGCGCCCGCCCGGTTCTAAACACCGGTCGAGCTAGTCTCCTGGTCATGTTGTAAAATATCTTTATATAATAAAAGGATTTTTATTATATGCATTGTTGCTATTCTTGATTATGTTTATCATGTTATTATGATGTTATTCCGCACATTATAATTTAACAAGTGAAGATTATTGAAAGTGAAGGCGTAGTTTGTATAATACTTAACCATGGAAACGGTGAGTCGTTTAGACGGTGTCGCACCCGCTCAAGTTAAGAAAAAAAGAGTTGGGGGCGTGACACCAAGGATCACTACACTAAAAGTCAAATCATCACGGTAAATGAAATATATGAAGTGATGTTTTCCATTTCAAATTCTATGACAGATATTATTTTTTATTTCTTATATTATAAATAATAGTTAGCATTTAAAATTAACATTACATTTAGGAAAGTTCAAAAAAAAAAAAAAAAAAAAAAAAAAAAAAAACCAATTTAGGTATTATTATATTAAGATCCTCTATTCTTCTCTCTTTTTGAATAAAAGACTGTATATTAAATATTATATTATTATATTTCATTCTTATTCCTATAAATTATTAATTATTTTACATTTT
>APFE030159657.1:20667-33690 GCA_000404065.3 Pinus taeda
AAAAATAAAAAATAAGTAAATAAATTTCACAAAATAATTTATTTTTTAACAACCTTCCTAATGGCTAGTTTATAATTGCTATTTCTTAATGGCTAATTTTGGGTATGGATGCTTCTTTGCTATGTAAGTATTTTGGAAGATTGATTTTTTCACCTTTATCCCGAGAATTAACCACATAAGTTGGTTCAAAACATTGACCAAATCTTAAGAACATGATTAATATAAAAACAATACTATTATCAATATAAATCACAAAAATCTAAAATATAACAATAATGATATTATTTTCCCAAAATTTATTTTCAAAATAATACTTTGATTTTTAATCAACCTGCCATTCATTCCAAATCAATCCAATTATAAATTACGGCAAATATAATAACAATCCAAAAACAACTAATTCCCAATCAATCTAAATCCATCCAAATAAAGGCAATTATGAGTTACGACATCCATAATAATAATAATAATCGACGTAAAGTTTTGATTAAAACAACACTTTTACGGGCTCAACCTTTCGAATCCGATGTAGATGATAGATGCGAGATTCAATTTTACTCAGGATGAGGCCTTGACCATCATTCAACCATAGTAGAGTTTTCATTAAAATAACAATTGTGTGGGCTCAACCTTATATCCTTGACGGCTATTCAACTCTACTCAGGTTGAGGCCTTAACCATGTGTGTGTTGTACATTGATGATGAGGATTGAACTAAAGTGAAATTTTTATTAGAGTAATACTTGTTCGGGCTCAACTTTTAGGGTCAAAGGTAGAGTATGGATGGTGACTAAAATTCTACTCAAATTAAGGCCTTAACCATGTGTGAGTTGTATATTGATGATGTCTGTTGGAGTCATAATTTCCGTTACACCAAAACCCGCATGTGTTAGTAAACAGAGACATCGCTAGATTTAAGCACATGCCACGAAACACATGTGGATCGTTGACCTTCTACACCGTCGTGAGGAGCCAACAATCTCCCCCCCCCCAATGCGAGCCCAATGTGTTTCGAACTCGAGACCTCTGGCTCTGATACCACTTGTTGGAGTCACGATTGTCGCTACACCAAAACCCACAGGTGTTAGTAAACAGACATATCACTATATTTAAGCACATGCCATGAAACACACCGGGAGCGTTGACCTTCTACACTGCCATTAACGGGGAGCCAACAATGTCAACAAAACTGTTCACACAAATAATACCTTCATTCCGGCTCAACCTTTAGGGTCGACCGAATAATACTTTCTTTCCAGCTCAACCTTGGGTCGCAGACTAAACTTTACTCAGGTTAAGGCCTTAACCATGTGTGTGTTGTACATTGAAGATGAGGGTTCCACCCTAGTAATATTTTCGTGAAAATAACACTTTGAACAATTAGGATCCAACGTAGAATATGGACGGTGACTCAGAATACTTGTGCTACCTTAACCATGATTCAGAATACTTATGCTGCTGCTCAAACTTTAGAGTCCAATTTACAATATAACAGAAACTCAAGTAGAATCAAGGTTACAAAAAGTATTGTCATGAACAAGCAATTATTTGGTTTTGGTTTTATATAGATTGTTATTATTATTATCTTATTTTGACATATATACTCTACCCCTTTGTGGTTTTGAACCTATGACCTCTTAGAAGGAAACACATGCTCTTAACCATTATATATATATATATATATAGAATATGTATGATTAAGTAAAATATTGAAATAAAATTAAAGGGAAAAAAAATAATTTACTTATAAGATGAATCATGACATTCTTATTCATCTCTTGTAATATCTTTTTACTTGGTAATTTTTTTTTTTTACATTTTCAAAGGTAAGGTTTATGTTTTTATGAGACATTTGTTAAGGTATAATCGATAATGTTTTTGTGTACAATGAGAGATTTGATTAATTAATAATGTCTTTATATAAGATTTGTTAAGATAATTTAGTGTAATGGTTTTAACAACTTTTTAAAATTGGAGAATTACCAACACATGAGAATATTTTTCCAAAAATTGCAGTTATGAGATTATAAAATTATAGAACTTCATGAGTATGAGTAATTTTATGTGAACATAAAAATTTATTTTAGATATGATGAGATTTATATAATTAATAAATAAAGGATAAAGAAATTTAGAAACTTATTTATAAAAACAAAGAAATATATATATGCAAAACAACTGGCGTCGAGAGAGAAAAAAACGATTCTCACCGGACCAAACTTCTCCATGCCCGACAGCTACACTGCAGCCACGAAATGCTTCCACCACACCTGCTCGGCCTCCCGCGCGAGCGAACCTGGCGCTGCACTACCGGATTTGAAGCTCGCCACTGAACGCACACTCCGGTGATCCGGTGATCCACTACAGGTCGAACGCTGCAGCAACGCCTACTCCGCCTCCCGCGTGAACGTCGTTCCTCCTGAGATCAATACCGTGCCTCCTCCGATCAACGTTGCCACTGCAACGGCGGATCTATATCGACCTTCGGCTCCTCCGGAACAGTCCACACGACCTTCCACTATCTGCCTCTCTATTCACTCGGCCATCTGCCACTTTGTCCCACTCAATCTACTCGGCAACCTGCCTGGCGACCTACGAGAAATACACGACATTTGAAAAAGTCAACCAGCGCGAATGTCGTGATGGGAACCCTGGCTGACGAGGATCCCTCTAAGTAAAGCAGGATCAACGCGTATTTCGGAGTCTTTTTTTCTTTAACTATTTTTGTAAAAAGCTAGGGGAAAGGAGTTGGGTAGAAAGAAGAAATATTGCATTGAGGAATTCAACCTAAGTGTGATTTACAACAAAAAGAGTTCATTAGAGCTAGCATTTCGTAGAGGCCAAAGTTTCTTATCCCTAAATTAAGGACCAATTCACATCAATTTCGGTGTGAAACAGGACGGTGGAAAAAGCCTAAAGAAGTTTGGGAAGAAAGGGTGTGTACATTTTGCACGTTGGTGCTGTGGAATCGGAAAAACATTTCATTTTGGAATGTGATACATTTCATTTTGGAATGTGATGCATTCAAAGACATTAGAAAAAGTTATGAGAACATGTTAGCATCAGTTTCTTGGCATTGTCTTTGTAGCTAGGAAATTGTTGGAAGGTTGGGTCAGCGCATCATCAATTTGAATTGGAAAAGCACTGAATTGCAAAGAGCCAAAAACAGGGAACTAATGGTCTCATAGACTATTTTTAGTCTTGTGGACCTTAAAATATCATTTCGTTTCATTTGACAAACGCAGGATTTGAAGTGATATATGCGCTGATCCTCATCTGTATGAGAGGAATTTTTTTTTATCTTTGGCTAGCTACCACAATTCCACACTTGAGCTTTTCTTCACCACCAAAGGCACTCAATTATCTAGTCACAACTTGTGCTTTGATACCATGTTAGAAAATGAAAGAAATCAAATATATTTTGAAATTCAGCGCCTCAAAGGTGAAAGAGTAGCATCTCGAGACTGCCTCGATGAGAACGTTGTACTCATTAATCATTAGCATCGAGAATAGATAAGTTTAAGAATATAAGAATTAGAACTAACTCCTAAAAGGTAGGAACTAATCTTAAACTAGGACACACACAAGTAATGAACAAACTCTCTCCAATAATACATATTGTCCATTAATTTCAACAAGTAGTTGACTTTATTACACAAGTACATTGTTTTATGAAAATGAATTATCTTAGGTGAGTTTAATATTATCTATGGTAATGTATTGTGGAGATATTGTGTCATTAGATAATAAATATTTTAATAAAAAAATATAAAAGAGTGGGAGAGTGTACTTTGTTTGTTTAATGATTAAAATATTATATTGGGTGATGTATTTAACTATGATTATGTTTGTTTACTTAATTAATATGATATGATAAGATGGTACAATTATGTTTCTGCAGGTGTTTCTCATTTTTTTAATGGCAAAGTCCATTGAAAGTATGCAACTTAGTTACTCTTTTATATGAGGAATTAAATTCCACATCTACTCCCATTGAGTCAAAATGTTACACATATAAATATACCAATTTTTATTTAAAATAGATACATTATTTTATTACATTAATAATATGTCAAAAGAATATCTCAATTACACATCAAATTAAAAGCTAATTACTTCAAAAGAGTCTATTATATCCAATTGAATTTAATAAATTTTTGGAATCAAAGTGCTCAAATAGAAACAAGCTCTACATTGCAATAACCAATACAATAACAAATCAAAATCTTCTTGTATGTTTAAATATGACACATTAAATTATAAGACAAACAAAACTTAATAAATTTAACCCTTGCCCTTAATAACTACTTATTTCAATTTCTACAAAGTCAATTCTTCATCAAGATCTAGTCCTTTGCAACACATGCTCCTCTAGACACAACCCTTTTTAAAAAAGAGAAAAAGAGGAGAAGAAGAACAAAAAGAAGTTAGTCAAATAATTTTGAGGTTTATGGTCAAAATCATATATGTGTGTGCGCACTTGAAAATAAAATAGGAATTTTCCAATTATCCTTAATGGTACACATAAAAAACTCAAATAAATACTTTATTGTTAGCATAAGTAAATTAAATTCCGTCATAAATGGTTAAAAAAATAGTGATTAGAAAGAGGGTGGTTCCAAGTGCTTCTAAGTCAAGAAAGAAACCTAGCATGAAGGCATTATTTAAGTCCTATAAGGTGGTATCAATTTGATGTTATGTGGAAAATTTAGGAAAAATGGATTTTAATAAAGAGAAGGAAGGAAGGTTCTCTAATATGAGTAGTAAAATTAGAACTTTGGATTCTTAAAACTCAAATAGACTATTCAAAAGGAAGGCTAATCATTGATATTTGTTTAGAAAATGAAGGAAAATATATTGATGTCAACTTGACAAATTGATTGTTATTTCCATAATCAAGTATATTTGTAAAAAAATACAAATATGGTTACAAACAATTTGAAATTCATGAATTACTACCATCAATTAATGATTATATAATCACATCTCAATTTAATGTTGCAAATTTTAATAGTTTTAATATTGCTAACATTGTTCTAGGTTCTAATTGGATAGAAACATTAAGAAAATTCTTTCTAAATATAAAAAGAAAATGTTTGACAATGTCCTAAGAGGGAAACAGGATAACTTTACATGATTCTAGAGTGAAGTCATGCACATAAATTCCATTGTTAGAATATATATATATATCTATACAAATTGTGAGAATCCAATATGACAAGGAATCACAACAAGAGAGTTATGATGACTTAAAGGAAAATTAAAGATTTGAATAAAACCCTCTTCAACAAAGATGGAAAATTTGTGCATACTTGAAGGGAATTGGAGAAGAATGAAAATTTCACAAATTTCAACAACAAATAATTTGGTTACAACAAACTAACAACAACAAAAAATGCTCTCAAAAGAGAGATTGAAGGTATCAATAAAAATATATCGGCAAAAAATGATGAAATTTATCAGAAGAAGTTAAAGAAACAGAAGAAGGAAGAACAAAAATCCCAACAAAAGGATATAAGTATTGAGATTGACACAATTAGCATGGAAAAAACTAATGTAGTTGTCAATGAAGTTGTATAAATAGAAGAGCCTCCAAAAGTTTAAATTGACGATAAAGTGGCCTCATAGAATAAGGGAGTCTCAACGTCACCTAATAAAGGTGATATTTTCCACTTGTTTCAACAATCTAAGTCTAATATTTTCAAAAGCCTCTCTCTCCTTGAGACAAGCCTCTCCATTCAAGTTTAGAATCTAAGAGTGTAGATTTTAATAAGTAGACATAATGTATTTGATCTGGATATGATCAATATATCATTTTTCATTAATCTAGGTGATTTTGAGAGTGGAAAACTTGGAGGAGTCAACTTGCAAGGTCATTTTTACCAATAATCTTGATTTGGAAACTTTAGGAGCCATTTTCAGGCCTTAAATGACCACATTTTGTTGTCTAATACTAACTAAGCACATATATTCCATAATATACACATCGATACTTTCCAATGGCATAAGAATCAACTCAATAAGAGCTTGTATGAGAAAGATATGCCTCCTAGAAGTTGACATATTGAAGTTGAAAACCATAATTTGAGAGGATGCCACATCATCCCCCATTACTCATGGAAAAGGGGCACTATGAAGAAGACTCTAGAAGGTTTGAGTTGGGACTCATATTAAGAGTTGAATGGGTCAAATTTAACCATTGATAGGTTTTCATCCAATATTATAACTGGACCACTAGGAGGAAAAGGAGTTCTATTCTATTCAAGTTCTTTTTGTTGCATAGATGAGAAAAGTAGCTAAGAGCGGATATATATGTGTGTGTGTGTGTAACAACCCTAGTGAAAATTCCATGTAATAAAAGTTAAAAACAATATCCACAGTTGATGGGACACTTATTCCAAGCTGAATGTTGGGCAAGACATCCTAGGGGGTGTTCATTTGGTTGTTTATGGCTAAGGAAATTTGAAAAGGCAATGACTAAGGCTTTGGAAAGGCAAAATGGAATTTTTGGCAAAATTATTTATGAAAATAATGGAAATTAGGAGAAAAAGGAGGTGAAAGGTCACAGGTTGCATGTGAGGAGAAAAATAAAGGAAAATAATGGAAAATGAAGAAAATAGAGGCCTTATTCATAAAAAGGATTCTAAGGATCAATTGGTAACCTTTTATGAGTTGAGTTTTCAAGCTCTCTCATTATTATGTCTCTCTCTCTTATACTCTTCGACACTTAGACTTTTCTTGGAGAATTTTGGTATTGGAGCAAGAAAGGAAAAGAAGGAAAGAGGAAGAAAATGGCAAGCAGGGAATAGTAGGATCAATTAGCTACAACAAGATTCACTGTAGGTATCGATTTTCATGTGTATTTTACTTGCTAGATTTGGCCTGCATGGTATTGCATGTGGTTCTTTTGCTACTGTGGCATGGGATTTCTAGGTGTAACATTGTTTTCAACCTAGCCTTGTCATTTATAAATACCCATGGTGTGATGGGGTTCTCATGTTTTGGTTGAGGTGAATTGCCAGATGGATTCGAAGATGAGTGGGGTGGATCTCTAAATAAAAAGCATATGGCCTAGTGGTCCCTGAGTTGGACTGTGGATCACAGTAACGCCACTAGCCTAGTGACCCCTGAGCCAAACTGTGGGTTGCGGTAAAGCTAGGATTGTGCTGCCTGAGATGGCCTAGGAATCCTTTTTTGTCAATGGCATGATATACGATAAAGCCTAAAGGTGGTTTTCTCTCTGTTAGGCCTAGTAATCCTAGCTTTGGGATATGCGGTAAAGCTTGGAGAGTGGGTCTTGGTTTAGGACCTTGTGATCCAAGTTTGGATTGCGGTAAAGCTCGAGAGACTAGGAGATAGGAAAGTTCCTCACAGTGTAGGTGGAGAAATCTGGTGGCATCCATGCTTGTTTAGCTTAGTGATTGGGTGGAGGTCATGGTAAAGCCTATTATGAAGTGTTCATTGTGTTGGCTTAGTGATCCAGGATGGATTGTGGTAAAGCCGGGGTTTCTATTGATGAGGGTGAGGTGGTTTACCCTCGGTATGCCTTGTTTGGTTCTTTTGGTTTGAGTCCCACATTCATGCTTCGAATATAGCACAGGGGTGAATGACTGAAGAGAGATTTGGTTTAGCCATTCTATGGTTGGGTGGAACGTGGTAGTCACATCTCCGGATGGTTTATTACATTCATTAATGAGAAATTCATTCCCTTGATTTTCATGTGTAAATATATTAATGTATGTGGATTTTGATGGCTGATATGTTTATCGTATTTATGTTCCTATTATGATGGTTATATGTATATTTTATGATAGCAGTTATGTATGGATCTCATCATGTTTTTACTTTTATATGAATGGATAATGTGTCTATGAACTAATAGATGATAATGCAGCAAATGACATGAGGGAACAATGGTTCATAGCATTTCTCAAATAAGTATGAGATCCCTACACCTAATTATGTTTCTTATACCTATAGGTTACATGTTGATGATATGTTTGACGAAATGCTTGGCACGGCTAGTAGGGGTTTGGTTATGGACTTGTTTGGTTTATTTCCTTTGCATCATTATTTCCTTGTACTTTTACTAATTTCAAGCTACCATTTGATTATGGGCAAGGGCCTGGGATTTGGGCCTCAAAAAGTGGCTTAAACCCTGGAGTCATTGGTACAGAACTGGAAATTTTGATCTTTGGTCGCTGGCAGACAAACCTGTGAGAGCAACTTTAGGTTGCTAGTCGCTCCCTTGCACATAGCATGAGAGTGACAATGGCCTAAGAGATCTAGAACAACAATGGGACCAAGGGACATGCTCTTTAAGTGGTTTACTTGTCTTTTGAGGGTTATGTTGATGATGTTGGATGATTATGTGTGATGTTCCATTGATTCCACTTCCTTAAGGTCACATAAGAGGTTGAATCTGATCATAGTAGCCTCTTGTCTCGTGTTTACCCCAGTTGGCATGGTTACTTGGGTGGATGTGGGGGGAGGGTGTTACAGAGTGGTACCATAGAATGGTTCAACTCTCAGACTGATGGGAGATGTATATGGGTAATGCATGCATGTCAGTTGCATGTGTGTCTCTTACACTTTCATTCCATGTGCTTGTTGCATTTGTTTGATGATTGATTATGGTTGTAGTAATGTTTCTATGGATAATTTGATATTAATTTCATGAAATGTATTTTTAAGAGTTTGTGACTGGTTGCATATGGATTATATGCCGCTTACATGTTGATTTTATGTCACCTACTTAAATGCTTGTATGTTAGGTTACATTATTTAATATGTTGATTACATGTATCAGTCTTGTAGGTTGATTATAAAAATTGATCGCTTATGTTTGACTACATGTGTTTATGCATATATGTAGTTGATTAGGAATTTCTCGTGCATGTTTTTGGTTGCATGTGGCAATGTGGACAATGGAGTAATGGTTGTTCTCTTGCATGAGGGCATAACATGCATTGTTGATATGGCCTTGTATTAATGACTGGACCCTAGCTAGAATGATGCAATTTGGTTTATCTAACATATTATGCATTGTAGGAAGAAATATCAAATGGCTAGAAAGATGATTGACTACAAAGACTTTCCCTATGAATTAGAAGAGTAGCATGATGTTGGTAAATCTTCCGCTTTAGCAGTTACAATGAGAAGTTTGAAGGAAGAGATAAGGAGTTGTAAGGCAGATAATGACTGGATCATACATGCACAAGAGAAGCGAGCAGAGGTTAATGCTATACTTCTTCAGAGATTGTCAGACTTGCAGCGAGAAGGGCCACTTTGAATCATCCATGTACATGGGGATGGAACTAATGGGGCACATGGCAATAGGTCCCCTAGTGGACATAGGTTATCTTAGAGTCGGCCTGGTCAAGTCCTCCTTCAGGGATCAAAACTCTTTATGCATTTCATGATTAGGTGTCCCGCTCCTCTCTTCCAGTTGTATTTTTCTAGGGACATGCCATGACCTGACGGAGAAAGTCATGCTAGTTAGTTTCCCTCATGTCTAGCCCATGATGGTTCAGGTCTTTGTCCAAAATCAATGAAATTCATGATAGTCAAGGTTTGGTCCTATTTCAGGACAGAGTCATTTTTGGTTTGAGTCTAGAAATTCATCAGTTTTGTCTTTGAAAAAACATGTCCAGAAACAAGCCATGCAGGCCAGAGGAAGACCTTATACACCTATAGTGCAGAAAGCTTCATCATCACCGCAAGAGACATCGACTCTTCTTCAAAACTCCGTTTTGAAGAAAAGTCAAGCAACGTCAACTATGACAAAATTTTCCAGAAATCGACAGTTGACATTTTCAGATGAAATCATGGATGTTAAAGCCAGAGGCCCAGTCACACAATCCCCGCAAAGGAATGCCAAAAATTTCATCAAGAGAGCCACAATTTCGAAGAAAAAATGGAAAAAACAGAGTGCTGTAAAAGTCAATAAAATGGTGCAAAACTCAACATTAGAAAGTGGGTTTTAAAGAGGAAAAAATCAAACCAGTTTCTCTCAAGCCTATAAATACATATTGTGGCCCAAAGCAAAGCCATTGTGCCATTGGAGACTTAGAAAGACATTGCAGAAAGTGGGAGAGTGAGATTGGTGAGTGTTTGAGTGAGTTGGGAGGTGATTTGGGAAGCCCAACGCACACAGGCAGGAGCGTGGCGCACTCACCGCACGCGACGCATATACAGCCAGTATCCATTGAAAGAATACACAGGCGTGGCACATATAAGGCACGTGGCGCACTGGGAAGAGCACGCAGTGCACACAGTCCGGTAGCTCAAATAATGCAAAACCGTTGCAAATCTTTGTGAAAGCTATGAAATCATGAGGTAGGCCTTTTACACCTCTCCTCCAATCAGCTTGGTAAATGTTTTGGCTGTTTATAAGATGTCAAGTGAGATCCAAAACATATTGGCTATCCATGCCAATCATCCTCAAAGCAAAAGTGATAATGGGGGTTTGTGAATTTGAAGAATCCACCAAGGTTTTGTTTCCCCTCTCCTCTTCCTCTCACTCCTCATCATCCGCACTTCCATATCCCCCACATCTACTAAGAAAAACCCCTTAGAAACCTCCACTAAGACCCACCCCCTGTTTTCCAAGAAAATTGTGTCATTTGACCGCGCGGGGCGCACACAAAATGTGGCACGATGCACTCAGGGCGCACGGCGCACTGGGAGCCCGGCCACAGTGTTAACTTTACACTGGCGCGGCACATACCCGGCGCGCGGCGCACTGGGCAAAGCATGTGGCGCATAGGCCTGTGAGCCAAAAAAGGGCACCAAATCTCTCAAATTTTTGTAAATTGGCTCTCAACATTTGCATAATTGCCCATAAATCATCTCATCATTGATCCTTAAATTCAAGGAGAAATATATTTTGGTGGACCATCAGTTGAGATTGCAGGGCATTGCTTAGGAGGACTTCATCTCCCGTGACTTCTTCAGCGCTCCACAGGTAGTATCAGAGGCAAGACATGAGATAGGGGGTACTTCTCATCAGCATGAGCGCCATGAGACCAATGTGGTGCCATTTTCCATCACATATCAGAGAGGCTATCCGAAAAGGCACCAGGCCTTTGTTTGCAGCAGCAAAGCGAGTGTTATCTCCACCTGGGGTGGAAGGGGCCTTGCTCCGGCATCGATGAAACAGGAACAGGATAGAGTTAAGGAGCCAATGCATGAGGAGGGGCCTTCGGGTGAGCCATCAAGTGCTCAAGGGACCGGTGTCATCCTCATTCCGGATGAAGAGATAGAGGCAGAAAATGCCAAACTTAGGATGATTATTCAGGAGTAAGACACAGAAATCAAAGACTTGATACTCAATTTCGAGAGGTCCAGATGGGTCATCAACTATCTAGAGCAGAGGAACAAACAGCTGGAAGACCAGCATGTGATCATGGAGCTGCAGAACATCCGTGAGGATCGCCTAACTGCCCAACATAGGAGGATTGAATTCACTTCATTGGAGCAACAGGTTATGGATGATCGTGAGTCTGTTCTTGAGAGAGTCAACATGCACCTAGACAAAATGTTGAACAAGGCCGACAAAGACAACACAATGCTAAGACACATGGCTCATCATTATAGGGCGCGGAACTTGAGTTTGAGAGCCCAAATAAGGAGTTTGAAAGCAAAACTGAGGAAAGCCACAAAAAGGGAAAAAAGGGCAAAAGAGAAAGATAGGCTTATGATCTTGGCTAAGGCCTCATTGACTCAGCAAAGTACTCCATAGAGAACTTCTAGCCCAAATCTCAAAAAATTTGGGCAAATTTTGGTCACAGGGAAATTTTTTGGGCGAAAAACAGGAATTTTCTCCCTGTGCGTCGCGCACCTTGCGCGGTGCTAAATTATAGCACTCCAATCGAGAAAAAGTTTGCATTTTTGGATTCAACATCTAAAAATACATCTACTGGTGTCCGGGCTAGAAATTTTGATAAGTTTAGGGTCTCCTAAAGGTCAAAAAACACCCAAAATGGCCTTTATGTCACTTTTTCGACACACAGAAAGCAGTCTTGGGAGAATGAATATTTGGAGGGGAAAATGAGTTTCAAATTTAGAAATTCTAGTGGGGTTAGAAAGTAGATAGGCAAAGCTTTCCAGAAAGCCCACTTGGGCACATTTTGGACACTTGGAAGTACCCCAAAATAGGCCCAAAAGTAGCGCGATGCACAGAGAAAATGGCGCGGCGCACAGAGGAAAAATTTCCAATTTGCTTCCATTTCGCAAAATTTCGGTTCGCGACTTCTCCAAGTGGGCCCGCTCATCTACACTTCGATTTTTTGGCACCAAAGGCAGAATTTAAAATGTTTTTTCTCCAGATTGGCTTCTACCCAAGTGGCGAAGGAAGGCAAACGGTCACCCTAAAGCCAAATGTCATATTTGCAGCGCTGCACCTGTAGCTGATGGTTGGCTCTCCATCTCCATTTCGAAATGATTTGAGTAACTTCCCAACCCCTGGGTGTTCTATCTCTTCCTCACACATTCTCTATATTGTATGCAAGTTATTTGCAAAGGGTTGGTTGGCTTGTAACTTCTGGGAGACTTTGGGAAAGAAACTTTGTTTTTGCATTGTATATTTTTACAGAGAATTAATGAAAGGCAGTGGCTTTGTTTCATGAGATTCCTGTGGTTGTGAGTATAGAAAGTGTTTCTCTTATGTTGCATATGTATCTTGTTATGTTTTGTATTCCATTTCACATTC
This sequence comes from Pinus taeda, assembly GCA_000404065.3. NCBI lineage: Eukaryota > Viridiplantae > Streptophyta > Pinopsida > Pinales > Pinaceae > Pinus > Pinus taeda. The sequence goes on from APFE030159657.1 coordinate 33,379, forward strand.
ATTTCTGGTGAAATTTTTCGAGTGAGATCAGGTAGAATTCAATTCTATTGCTCTACCTATGGGAAAATTTCATGTGCAGTGTCTCATTCTTCTGTTGAAAAGGATTCATGTTGTCCATGCCCTTTTCACCTTCTTGATCAATCTCTCCATTTCTTTGTTATGTTCCATAGTTTTCTTTGTATCCATTTCTGGTGAAATTTTTCGAGTGAGATCAGGTAGAATTCAATTCTGTTGCTCTACCTGTGGGAAAATTTCATGTGCAGTGTCTCATTCTTCTGTTGAAAAGGATTCATGTTGTCCATGCCCTTTTCA
>APFE030159657.1:35085-56653 GCA_000404065.3 Pinus taeda
CTTACTCCATTTTTCCCTAAGAATTCACTAATTTCCCCTAAGTGCTAAAGGTACCTATAAACAAGTTAGAGGGGCTCAAAGCATTTCTCTGACTTTTGGAGGGACCAAACCCTCGACCCAATAATTTGAAATACCTAAAGTACTTAAATCCCCTTCATCAATATTCACCCCATCATAAAGTCACTCATTCCCTTTATAAAGTTTTTCCTAAGTAAAATCCTATTTTACTTAGGAAAATTAAAAACATTCTATTTACATGAAATACATTTTTGGAAAACATTAGATTTAGCGCTTTCCCATTCATTTGGTCATATTAACATTTAACCCGTGGTATTATTTAATTCCCAAAAACAAACTACCTGCGCCCGTATTATTATATAAATCCCTAAAATTTGCATATCCTATCCCTCGGTTAAATATAACCATAATAAATTCAATAAACATAATTAATTAGCCAATTCGTGGTAAATTAAGAACTCGACCCCCGCCATGCTAAAACGAGGATTAATTAGTCACCATGATTAGTTAATAACTCAATAACCAATCAAATCGCCCCCGATATGATTAACACTTTAATTAATATTGGGCCTGCCATCTGTTAACTTTCTGCCACTTCCCATTGCTGACCACCGCCCGATCGGATCCCTTAGATCTGACGGATATTGCTCATATCATACACCCTTTTTGGTCAACCGTTAGCGTGTGATGTGAGCGGTTTCCCTAACAATGCCCATGCTACGTGTTAAGAGATGTGTGGAATCGCATGGCCCCCCCTTAATACCACTTACCTCCCATAAGCAATGTGATGAAACCCGCTTATCGCTTTCCCGCAAATGACAAAATTGTCAAATCACCCCCGCTGACGCAGCCTGTCCATGTCACAAACCCGCCAAAAAAATTGTTTTCACATAAAAACAAATTGTAACCCATCTGCACCACCTGAAGCCTCTGTTAACTGATTCGAGCATGGTTTACCTCTTGAAAAGCATTCTGGACTCATTCCATAGACCTTTCAAGCTCAAATGAAACCTTTTTGACCTCCCCTGCAAACCAATGCTTTCTTAATAGTTTGTTTTGTTTTACAGGTGATCAGAAGACCACAGCCTTGGATAAACAGTCTTAATACTAATCATAAGACCTGTTTATTCCGAGATTGTTATCAAATCTATTCAAATAGAGATGGAAAATAAAACATACAGTTAAAAGACAAGTAGAGGAAACGTGAAATTAAATGATTTACTGTTGGAATAGACAGTAAAAACCTACAAACAAAGTGAAGGTAAAAGGACACAACAAAGAAGAGTCAATGTGTATTAGGATTAAAAGAGTATCAGATTGAAGACCAAGTCAAGTAAATCAGCTAGGATGAAGATAAACAACAAAGAAGACAGTTACAAAGAATAGCATACAAATTCATGTCAAAGTGAAGACATATGAAAAAATAGAGCGATAAAAGTAAAAAGTAAATAGTAAACAATAAAAGTAAACATGAAGACATTAAGGGTTAAACAATTAATTTTATCCCAAGTAAAAGTGAAAAACAGTTGAAAGGAATTTAAGGTTAAAAGATGAAATTAGAGAAAAAATGGTACATTCTTCAGAAATTTCCTATTTGAGTCATAGTTTTGTAGAAACTATTGTGGCCAATCCAAGAAGTATTTCTAGAGACTGGAGGAGGTGTTTGTTCCTAATAAGCTAATATACAAAAACCTATCTCACTTTTTACACAGGTATTACCAAAATGGAGATAAGTGCATGTCTTCACAACCTGTTTTTCAGTTTGTGTAAAGTCTTGTTTTTGACATCTTTTTGCAGAGAATATTGTGAATAGTTGGAGCTGAATTTTGGGAAACTGAGAGAGGTTTATCTCAAAACCATTCTTATCTATAATAACCTCTTTCACTGTTTACACATCTATCCTGGATTTAGATAAACAAGCGTATCATTGGACCCTAAGTTTGCAGAATTTCTGGGGCAGAATGCATAAAGGAAGGATGCAGTTAGTGATTGGGATGCTTCATCATCAATTAAGAGTTACTACCAAATTCGACTTTCCCTTCTTCTTCACCATAAATCCATAAACATAGTGCCAAATAGATTCATTAGTTTTGAATGCCCTTTATTTAAGTTCTATTATTGTAAAACAATTTGAGATATTTGTAAACCAATCTTGATATCTTTTCAAGATATTTCAGTTTAGAATTAGTATAAATACTTATTCATTTGAACTATTTTAGGGTGGATTCTTAGACATTTCTGTAGACACCTTATTTTGGAATATAAGTGCTATTGAATAGCTTTTGTATGGTTGGCTGGACAAAGTAATAAATCAAAGGACTTTTACAGGATACTTATGTCAAACGAGCAACAAATAAGTATTCTATATCTTATGTTTTTACTATTTCTTGTTTAAATATTCATATGTGTTTCATATCTGAATGATAAATGAAAAAGTGTATTTCAGAAAGAGATTTATTGCATTCTGTCTTTAAAATCTTTTATATTCTTAATGTTTTCTTCCAAGCTATCATAGGTAGGGAATTATTAATTTCTCCCTGTTTTTTAGTTTATCATTGTGGTCATTTAACAAAGAATTATTAATTTTTTTTGTTAATGATCACTCGCTTTCCCTCATCTTGAACTTTGTTGAAGGATTCTTAATTGCCCTTCCTCCCTTTCAAGACCATTTCACCCTTTTAAACTATCATTTGCCTCTCGTTTAGCTATCTTGCCCTATGAAGCCCTCCTTTGCTAAAATCAACTTGATCCACTTAAGCTATTTTCAATTGACTCCATAGCCCAATGGCCTATGTTATCACCCCAGGAAACTCTCCTAGGTTGTAGCTCAGAGATGCCTGGGAACATATAGATTCAACTTATTGTTGCAAATGGATGAATGGAAGGAATGATGCTTGTCTAAGCCAGATAACCACTTCTACTTTTCTTGACTCCAGACATGCATGAACACCCCCAGACTACAAGGCTTTAGACCACCAAATAATCACAATTTTAAGATTGGGTGAATATGGAGAATACTAACCACACCAGCAGATGCACAAGACCATGTGATGGTGGGCTGCAACCAGTAAAGAAGTCTACAAATTTGATCTATTAATGCACAGACAGGATGACAACTCTCTAGCACCAGATGAAGAGAAATCTGAATAACTTATTCAATGAAACATACAATATTTTAACACAGAGGTAGGATGATAGCTACTCTAATGCTAAACATCAAGAGTTCAATAATACAACATATCAGGCACAACTTGGAAGAGAGAATAAATGGAAAGTGAGGAATTAACAGCAAAAGAAGCTTGTATTAGCTAAAAATGAAGATGAGACGCTGCAAGTATCAAAATAGTCATAGTCTCCAGAAGTTGAACCTTACATCAAAACATCAACCATTAACCCTGATTACATCTTATTTTTGGGTATATCACATTTAGCTGCCTAATGGAGCTTCTGAGTGTGTTTTCTTACTTTAGTGGATGAATCTGATCTTTTCCTGTGCTCTACTGTCCTCTCGGGCAGCTAGAGTGCTTGTATAAATGAGGCCCCATAACTGTTAAATGTAGCTATTTGTTCATGCTCCATCCTTTTCCTCCTTGGCCATACTATTTATTAAATATGGTGGTTGAGGAGCAACTACAAATAGTACTGGAAGATTGGTCACCTTCGTCCTTTGGGTGCATGGAGCAGTCAAGGGACGTGGACTACATAGTGAGTGGAGGAGTCATATGAAGGAGTAAGACTGGTCGTTGGATCGGGTGGATAGACGGTGAAGATGGCTTGGCAGAGGCTATCAGGAAAAGCAGGGGTGGAATGAACATGCGTCATTGGATCTCAAGCGGACAGATCCAATGGTCGTCAGGCAGTGGAAGCGCATGGTGGTTATCGGGTGGGAACGTAGGTTTGAGTAGTAAGCAGTTTTGATTGCACTTCCATAGGACGTTGGGTGGTAAAAGGAAAATGGTGCACAATCCCATCCAGAGTGTGATGCATGCCAGCGGAGAAGAGAGGAAACCACTCTCCATCGCGCGTTAACATGCCAACACTTCGTGGACGCAGGGAGAGCGAACGCCTTCTGATCGTGGCAGAGATGATCAGATGGTTGGGATTTGAGTGCGTGGGTCCCCATGTTGGGTGTGACGAGAGCCGTTGGATCGCGGTGCGGTGATTGACGACTGTAATTGAAGGCGAGGGTGGGTTATGGGAGCACGAGGTCATGTCTATATGGTTTTATGGGGGTTTAAGCTTTGTGCTCGAGCTTGAGGAAACAAGGGTTTATGCTAGGTTTTAGAGGAAAAACAGAGGTAGCGGGGGTGGAAGAGAGTAAGTGGTGTAAAGGAGAAGAAGGAAGATGACTTCCATGAGCTTCTTTTGAGCACAACCATTATGGCCAAACTTATCTCTAGCCTTAAAAAACCATAGTTATATAGCAGGCTAACACTGGCTCCATCTGGGGATGAGATCCTCCCTGTGAGGTCTCAAGAATTGCAGACCATTTCCTTTCCTACAAAAACCATATTAGCAAAGTTTCCTAGTGTTCCATTGGGCATGGAGTCTAATTGGGCTTACACTAAAACTGATAAAACAACATATTTACAACTTTAAGGCCTGAAAACCTTAAACAACATAAATTTTCAAAAATTGCCCATTAACTGGGACATCAAAAGTTGTTTCTCCTTCCCTACTCTGCATCATGAAATTATTGTTCCCTTGGATTTGAGTGATGACAAAAGGCCCAGTCGATAGAGCATCAAACTTCCCATGGTTTCCTTTCTTCTCCTTTATTGCATCCCACTTAAGAACCAAGTCTCCAACCTGAATTTTTTTTTCTTTTGCCCTCCTGTCAAAGGCTTCCTTGATCCTCTTTTGATGTGCTACAGACTTTTCAACTAGTTGTTCTCTGATTTGGTGTACTTCTACTAAATCATTGATTCTTTTTGCCATGTCCTATTCCTCATTCTACTCTTCTTGCAAGAACTTTGCCACAGGGAGGGTTAACTGAATTGGGAATATAGCCTCAGTGCCATATACCAGCTTGAATGGAGAATTCCTTGTGGATTTCTTGGTGATCACTCTGTTAGCCCACAGTGCATATTTGAGCTTAGAATCCCAATTCTTTTTGTTGTCTTTCAACAACTTTTTAATTATCCTTATCCGGCTTATGTTGGAAGATTCTGCTAAACCATTTCCTTGAGGGTAATATGAGGTGGAATGAACCAGCTTAATGCCCATTGAGTCACACATGTCTACCAATTCTTTTGCCCTGAAGGTTGTTGCATTGTTTGTAACTAGTTTATGTGGACAGCCAAACCTAGTGAAGATATTCTCTGTTAACAACTTCATGACCACATGGTGATTAGCCTTTCTGGTAGGGATGGCCTCAATCCATTTAGTGAAGTAATTAGTGACCACTAAGATCCATCTGTGCTGGCCACTAGAATGTGGATTGATTTCTCCAATGAAATCCAAGCCCCACTCTGAAAAGGGCAGGGACTTCAATTGCCGCTTCCCTTCAAATCTTTGGCACCTGTCACAATATTTAACAAATGAAAAGACATCAGCAAACAAGGTGGGCCAATAATATCCAACCCTGAGGATTTAGTGAGTTGTAGTTTTCCAATAGTGATGTCATCCACATATGCTGGAATGAAACTGCTGCATAACCTCCATGGATTGTTCTTTGTCCAGAAATCTCAAAACAATTCCAGAGGGGTCCCTCCAGTAGAGCAGATTTTTATGAATGCAGTATCTAGCTGTCCTGAGCTTAATAGTCCTGGCTTGGATTAAACTAAGGCCTGGAGGAACTTCTAGCTTCAGCAAAAATTGAGCCATTGTAGAATACCATTCACAAGAAGCTATATTTTCTGCCAATAACTGATTTTTACCTTGTTTAGTTGTTTCTTCTGCTGCTTGACTATCTTCTGAATTTATGCTTATCAAATTCATGTCCAACATTTTGCAATTTTCTTTGGCCATCAATCTAGCAAGGCCTCAACCTCTGACAAGCTTGGTTTGCTTCAATTATATGTTAAATTCAATAAGCTTTGAAATCCATTTAGCCCTTCTTCCATTAGAAGAAGCAGAGGGCACATACGCAATTGCCCTGGAATGCAGAATGTAAATTCTGAAAGCTTTCAAAGATTTGATAAGAGCATATGCCTATTTTTCGATGATATCATACCTCAGCTCAGCATCCCTTAAGGTTTTGCTAAAAAATGCCACCATATGCTCTGAACCTCCCTCATCTGCTTGCATCAAAACTGCTGCAAGGGTGTCATTAGAGGAAAACGAAAATATATGGAACTGCTTGCTATAATCTGTGATGATTAAAGTAGGAGCTTCCATAATATCTTTCTTAATGGATTCAAAGGATCTTCTTGCTACATCATTCCATTTCATTTCTGACCCCTTTTTCATCATGGAGGTAATTTATTTTACAAGTTTTGCAAACTTTGGGATAAACCTCCTTACAAAATTTATCTTGCCCAGAAAGGATTGGATATCTTTCTTTGATCTCAGGACAGACAAGGTCTGTATTGCTTTTACTCTTTCTGGGTCGATTCTGACACCTGCAGCAGAAACAACATGTCCTAACAACTTGCCTTCTTCTAAAGCAAACTGTGACTTTTTAGGATTGATTAAAATCCCAAACCTTCTGCACTTCAGAAACATTTTCTTCAAATGTTGCAAATGGTTTTGATGGCTACTGGAGTACACTGTTATATCATCAAGGTAGACAAGGACAAACTTATCCTTCTCTCCCACAAATGCTATATCCATAGCTCTCTGAAAGGTGGCTCCAACATTCATTAGCCCAAAAGGCATCTTGGAATACATAAAAGTGCCCCAAGGAGTGGTGAATACAGTCTTCTCTTGGTCATCTGGATGTATAGCAACCTGGTTATACCCTAAAAATCCATCCAGGAATGATATCACTTTGGCTCTTGAGACCTTCTGCAGCAAATGCTCCATCTTGGGTAGAGGATAATTATCTTTCTTAGAGCATTTGTTTAAGTTCCTAAAATCAATGCAGAACTTGATTTCCCCACTTTTCTTCCTTACCACTACCAAATTGGCTATTTGAATATCTGAGATGGACTATGATTTTGGTAGCCAGTAATTTCTTGATTTCTTTTTCAATTAGAGGGAGGAGCAAAGGATTTATGGGTCTCAGATTCTGCTTGAAAGGGATGGTGTCTTTCTCTAAGGGAATTTTATGTTGGATGATATTTTTGTCATAAGTTTCCAGGTCACTATATTCCCAGGCAAAAACATCAGCAAATTGCTTCGTCAAATTGCAATACTCAGAACTTTGGGAAGCAAATAGATGGGTAGACAAATTTACATATCTTGCATTATTTGGACTCCCTATGTTATGCCTATGGACCGTAGATTGGTATTCTTTTTGGGCAGCCTTATAAGGCACATCGTTCTGGTCAAACAACTTCTCTAGTGGCACTGGTCCTTTAGGTATATGATTGTTGGGTAGTTGGAGAATTCTATTCTTGCCAATTCTGTTTCTAAGCTGGGATTGGGGACATTCTTTTAGGGCTTCATTCTCTTGATTAATTTGCATTTCAAAGAATTCATCAATAACTTGTAGAAACCTATTCACTTCATCATCATCTTCAAAAACTTTCCAATGTTGGACATTATCAGGCAAGGATGGTCTATATTTCTTCTGAACTTCATAAACTAGCCTGGGAGGCATGGGAGGGATAAACATGTTAGCAGACACACCAAGGGAATCAACAAGCTGATTTTTTACTCTAGGGATGTATGAGATACAAAAATTATCAAAAGAATCTTTAAGTCTCCATACCTCATCTCTATATGCTTTCAACGTTGGATGTTTTGCTTAAAAAGTTTTGTTTACTTGCTGAATGGTGAGATCAGCATCTCCAAACACCTTTATATTTCTAATTCCTCTGTTTTTAGCTACGTTAAGGCCCAATATCATAGCCTCATACTCGACTATATTTTTGGTGACTTGGAAAGCCAGCTTAAAAGACAGATGTGTGTTTTCTTGTTTTGGAGATATCAACACCACCCCTACTCTTGCAGTCTCCCTTGAACATGCTCCATCAAAGAACATTTCCCAAACCTGATTTCCTTGCTCTCCCTCGGCCTGGACTATTGGTTTCTTGAGCTACAATGAGGCCTTATGGGATTCTTCAATTTGGAGAATACATGCTCCAAAATTGGTATCCACAACATGGATGGGATGATTAGAAGGATTCTTCTCATCATTGATGATGTAGGCCAGTTGTGCTTCTCTATACAATCTCCTACTTTCCCCTCCAAAAACTGGGATAGTGGCATAAGATAAATCATTATGTAATGTCCCACCTAGTCTCTTAATCCACCCTCTGGATAGCAGCATGCCAAAATTAGGGGGGACATCCACCACCACAATATTCATCATCATGCTCTTCGTCGATAGCTGAGTTAGAGTAATGGCCAGGTCTTTGATTAATCATAGGCATTTTACCTTTCTTGAATCAAATGAGAATAAATCATGATATCGTCCGGTGATATCAAGGCCTAACTCTTCCATGACAGCTTTAGGCATCAGATTGTGGCTAGCCCCTGTGTCCGGCAGGTAATTGTGGAGGATTTTGTCATGAATAGTCAAGGAGACATAGAATGATGGGGAGATATTATTAGCAGGTTCAGTCATTAGGCTAAGCACAATTGTAGGCTTATCATCTTGCAAATTTACATAGTCATGAGAGGCTTGTGGGGCATTTAGCTCAAGAGCATCAAAGATAGGTTTTCTAAAAACTTCACTCTTTACAAGTTCTACAAGAGGCACAAATATTTTTAACTTTTGGACTTTTGATCCAAAGTTGAAAGGGGAAGGGGACTTGTTAGGACCTCTTACCTCTTGAGCTGATGCTTTAGGGATGATTGGGTCAGCTGTTGGTCTTTTCTGTCTGATATTCTGTTGCTCTATTGGGACAATAGCTCTTTGGGTAGGATTCTCCTTGACATTGCATGTTCTTGACCTCAATTTATATCTTTGTTGTTCATCAGTTTGTAGAACAACCTCTCTATCCCACTCTTGACTGGTTTGGCCCTGGAGTAATGATTCTTCATAGGCAGCCAATGTCAAAAAGGCAACACTGTCCTTATCTTCCATGCAATGAATTTCATCCTCTTCTTCAAACTCCTCCTCCTCCATGACTATGTTATAGAAGGGAGCTTTAACCCTTTGTTCTTCACCAGTTTCTTTACTCCTCTGAATGATCTGCAATTGTTCATTTGCTCTTATGAAAGGATTTGGGTTTCTTGTAGCCAATGTGTTCGGAAGCCTTTCCTTTCCAGAGTTCTACTCAACCTTCAGCTTGGATATCTCAGCAGCCAATGACTCTATCATTTTAGTCATTTTGTCTAATATAGGTTCTGAAGATGAAGCAGAGGAAGAAGAAGCCTCACCTCTTTACCTCCTTTTATTAGCATGACCCTTGAGTTTTTCTGCAGCCATGATATTAGATTCCACCTCTAAACCTGCATCTTGCATTACAGCGAGAGTGGCACACCTTCTTTCTCTTAAAAGCAGGCAGAAATCAGAGTCAAAAACATTGGCATAGGTGAGTTTGGCAGAGGTGGGGGTAGGATTTAATTTAGCTGGTATCTTATTATATATACGATTAAATCTTTTATTGAAATCAGACAATGATTCCCTATTTTCCCTCTTGATGTTTCCAAACTCAGTATGGTAATACAACAGATCTTTTTTGTCTCCCCAGTGCTTCAAGAATACATCATCTAATGCTTCAATGTCTTCTATAGACCTAGGAGCCAGTTCTTTGAACCATTTTCTAGCCTCACCATCAACGCTCTAGAAAAACACTCTCGTCCACACATCATCTACATTGATATCTAGTTTATCAGCATAACTATAAAAAGACTCAAGGTGTTCTTCAGTTGTTACTCCCTCTATAATAGTAAACCTAGGCATGTATTTCTGATACTCTCCTGTAGGCATGGCATTCAAAGGAATAGGCAAGACCAGGGGTCCATACCTAGCAGCTATGATTCTTTCCATCTTTGTGGGTGCTTGTTGCCCTGCCTGGCTGGGGTAGGTGGAAGGATACTGACAGTTTGAATGGAAGGGAGCAGTGAAATGGATGACAGAGGCAAAGGAATATGATGGACTGTATGGGAGGCTTTCTTTGGACTGAGATATAAAGGGGCACTAAATGAACAAGGAGCTTTATGAATCCCCGAGGGTATTTCTTCACTAACAATACTGGGATCTATGTCTTCAAACTGTACATTCTCAACTACAATCTTGTCTTGCAGAGATATATAAGATTTTTTAGTCTTACTTGATCCTGATGCTCCTTTTTGTGATGCTTTCCTCTGCATGAGAATCTTCTCAGGGTCAGGCACTGCGTTAGCTGGTGATTTCTGAGGATTCCTCCAAGTATGCCTCACAAACTGAGCCAGAACTGTAAAGTGGAGTCACCACTAGGTTGGTCCTCCAGTAGAGTCGCCAGATAGATGATTACAACCAGAAACATGTCTAGAATTTGTTTATCATCAAAGTTGGAGCTATTTCGTTCTCCCAGGGAACCCAAGTTTCAATCTCCTCTCCCTGGCGATGGCGCCAATTATGTTATCACCCTAGGAAACTCTCCTAGGTTGTAGCTCGGAGATGCCTGGGAACATATAGATTCAACTTATTGTTGCAAATGGATGAATGGAAGGAATGATGCTTGTCCAAGACATATAACCACTTCTACTTTTCTTGACTCCAGACATGTGTGAACACCCCCAGACTACAAAGCTTTAGACCACCAACTACTCACAGTTTTAAGATTGGGTGAATATGGAGAATACTGACCACACCAGCAGATGCAGAAGACCATGTGATGGCCGGCTGCAACTAGTAAAGAAGTCTGCAAATCTAATCTACTAATGCATAGACAGGATGACATCTCTCTGGCACCAGATGAAGAGAAACCTGAATAACCTATTCAATGACACATACAAGATTTTAACACAGAGGTAGGATGACAGCTACTCTAATGCTAAACATCAAAAGTTCAAGAATACAGCATATCAGGCACAACTTAGAATAGAGAATAAATGGAAAGTGAGCAATTAACAACAAAAGAAGCTTGTATTAGCTGAAAATGAAGACAAGACACTGCAAGTATCAAAATAATCACAGTCTCCAGAAGTTGAACCTTACATCAAAACATCAACCATCAACCCTAATTACATCTTGTTTCTAGGTATATATAGAGTTTCAATACAAAGTCCCTTAGCCATTCTAGGTTTGGAGGGGTCATAATGGACCGCCAACTACATTCAGTCACCTAATGGAGCTTCTGAGTGCGTTTTCTTGCTTTAGTGGATGAATCTGATCTTTTCCTATGCTCTGTTGTCCTCTCGGGACGCTGGAGTGCTTGTATCAATGAGGCCCCATAACTGTTAAATGCAGCTATCTATTCGTGCTCCATCCTTTTCCTCCTTAGCCATACTATTTGTTAAATATGGTGGTTGAGGAGTAACTGCAAATAGTACTGGAAGACTGGTCACCTTCATCCTTTGGGTGCACGGAGCAGTCAAGGGACGTGGACTGCATAGTGAGTGGACGAGTGGAATGAAGGAGTAAGATTGGTTGTCGGATCAGGCGGATAGATGACAGAGATGGCTTGGTGGGGGCTATCAGGAAAAGGGAGGGCGGAATGAACATGGGCTGTTGGATCTCAAGCAGACAGATCCAATGGTCGTCAGGTGGCAGAAGCGTGCAGTGGTTATCGGGCAAGAATGTAAGTTTGAGAAGTAAGTGGTTTTGATCGCACTGCCCTAAGACGTTGGGTGGTAAAAGGAAAACGGTGTGCGATCCCATTCAAAGTTTGACACATGGTGGTGGAGGAGAGAGGAAACTACTCTCCATCACACATTAATGTCTTGACACTTCGTGGACGCGGGGAGAGCGAACGTCGTCCGATCGTGGCGAAGATGATTGGACGATGGGGATTTGATCACGCAGGTCCCCATGTCGGGTGCAACGAGAGTTGTTGGATCAGGGTGCGGCGATCGACAACCATAATTAAAGGCGATGATGGGTTATGGGAGCATGAGGTCATGTGTATACAGTTTTATGGGGGTTTAAGCTTTGCACTTGGGGCTTGAGGAAACAAGGGGTTTATGCCAAGTTTTAGAGGAAAAATAAAGGTAGCGGGGCTGAAAGAGAGTAAGTGGAGTAAAGGAGAATAAGGAAGATGACTGCCATGAGCTTCTTTTGAGCACAACCACTACGGCCAAACTTATCTCTGGCCTTAAAAAACCATAGTTATATAGTAGGGCTAACAGCGTGAAATACCTTTTTTTACCCATCTACTCTTGAATTCCACCACCAAGCAAAATCAAAACCCCCCAAGCTTTCATAACTAGCCTAATATCTCATCAGAAAATCTAAATCCTAAAGACAAAACCCTCTCTAAGTACAGATTGGCTAGATTTTGTACTTAAAAGATTGGTTTGTGGTTACCTCAGAAATTTCTTTCTTTAACCTTGAGAAAATTCTGAGTGATAACATAGTGGCGACCATACTGGGGAGAACTAACATTTTCTTCAAAAAAGATTTACAGGTTTAGATCTAATCTATGATGGTGAATAGTGATCAGACACATAAAGGTTAAAATCATCCACCTGGCGACTCCAAATCAATTCTACAATCAAGACTCCACCAGAGAAATGAACCTGAAAGAACTATGTGAAAAGATCAGGCTTTTAACTTGGATTGTTATCCAAGACATTATGTTCTTTCTCATTGATAATTTTTTTCAAAGTATATTATATTTTAGAGAAGATTTTAGATTAATTTTTATTATTTTCCTTTGAAAAATGTAGATATAAAGTCTCCTTACACATTTGAACAGCAGTCTTCTAACTCTTATGAAGATCATTTTCTAGTTGAAGAGAATAAAAAAAATTAATACTAAATGTGCAATCCCTGTACATATTCCAGTACCTCATAAAGTTCTTGATAGATATAAACAACTCATTTTACCTCCTACACTCCATGCTTTCCCTAACGATTATCCCAAGCAACTCCCTAGGTTTGATGGAGAGAATGGTATCACTGCCCAAAAACATATTAAATCTTTTGAGGATTATCTTAACTTATTTGAAGTAGATGAAGAGGATGTCAGTATTAGGCTTTTTGCTCTTTCTTTGTAACACAAAGTTAAGAGTTGGTTCAAAACCCTACCTGAGGCAAGCATCTAAAATCTTGAGCAGTTTCTCAAACTCTTCCTTGATAGATGGATAATAAAGTCAATCTTCTTGTGATAATAGAAGAATATAATTAGTTAAAAAGACAGTCAGATGAAACAATACAACAATTTTTAGACATATTTAATCAAGCCTATTATTCAATACCCTTAAATATAAGACCTCCCCCTAGTTCAACTCTTTTGCATTACCCAAAAGCATTTGATTCAGAGATAGAATTTCATCTAAGAGAAAGAAACCCCTCAACAATGGAACAGATGCAGAACATGGCAGTAGATGTATAAATTAATCTGCAAATTAGAAGAGAAGAGTTGAAAGTAGAAAAAGAGGAAAAACTCGACATTTTGATAAAGAAAACAGAAGAAATGATTCATAAGATCACAATGAAAGTAGAATTTTTTGTTCAAAATAACCATGACACATTTGTTTCACAAAAATAAGAGGTTGACATCCATGAACAAATACCTATTAAGTTTAACTACCATAAATTTGAAGATAAAGTTATAGAACCATATGTGGAGAGGCAATCTGCTGATCTAATATGTATGTTGGGTGACATTAATTCTTATGATGATGTTCCTAAGCTTGACCACTATAATAATGATTATGTTTCTCAAATCCAAATTAACCTTGTAGAGAAATCAGAAGCCAATTTGAGGAATAAAGAAGTTCAGGTTCAACAGCTTGAAAATAGTGATCACCTTATTCATTTCAGCTATGAGAATGAGGAGGAAAGTACATAAAATGTTGAAATCAGTGAAGGAAATTTACCATTTTGTTTTGCTTCGTTTCAATCTATCAGAGATAAATATCATGCAATTAGAAATCAAATGTCAACAAGTCTTGATATTAACTATCTAGAGGGCAATAAAATCTTCATTCAAGACTTCTCATATCTAGATTTGCAGCCCCAAAATGCCATTGAATGTCAGGTTGCAGAAGAAGACTTGGAAGTAGGAACATATGATCAAATGATCCAAGATGATTCCCTACCTCTTTTTTTTTAATCATTTCAATTTTTAAAGGAAATGTGGTATAAAAGTTTTAAAGAAAAGGAGTAGCTTGTAGAAATCTATGAAGTTCCATTTGAACCTATATGTAATAAGTTGCAGCAATCCTTCCAAGTTCTTTATGATCCAATAGCTGATTGGTTGAATGATGAATGCAATCAGAATTTTTCTCCATTAACAGACTATGAGAGTCAAAATCAAGATGATAATAGTTTCACCATACAGACACTACAATCAATAGAAATATCATCACAAAGCTCATTTGAAAGTATGCAGTGTGATAAAGATAAAAGTAATATTTCAGATTCATGGCATGCAGGCCATACACAACAGATGTGAATTTGTTTGAATCAGTGCAAGAAAAGTGTATATATTTTACAAGATCCTTTTGTACAATTTCTAGATTCAACAAAGGAGATTGAGAATTTCCTTATCTTCTCAAAGGTTAACAAAGCTATATTTGATTGCAAGATCTCAATTTTAAACACCAACAAGCACAAGAAACAAAGGTCACCAATATATATAATGCTTGGATGGTTGCATTGGTTGTTTCATTTTACCTAACTAGTAGTTAGAAAGCTGATTAGAGTAAGTAGGTAGGATTTCAATTTAAATAAATTCAGTTTTCAGCAGCAAGTTTATGTTAGATCAGATTTCAGTTTGCAGAAAGGATGTATTTTCAGTTCAAAAGTTTTAGTCACAAATATTATGCAACAAAGCATATACATGTGTGGGATTGGCCTAGTGGATCAAGCTACTAGTCGATGGTGTTCTTGACATTTCACAAGGAAATGCCATCCCCAATTGGAGCCACTGTTAGGTTCCTATACCAATAGGTGTCATATATCATGATTAACTTGGTTTAGTTTTGAAATATGTACATACCTTTTCTTTTGCAAATGTTTTCCATATTTGTAAAAAATAAAAAAATAAAAAAATGTAAAGAGGGTATGTCCTAGAAAAAGAATAAAGGCTCAAAAAGAATAATGAAAATGTCAGAAAAATGAAAGAAAATGAACCCCAAGAAAAACAAAAAGACCATGAAAGTGTGCAAGTCCAAATGCCACTACTATTTTACTTTTTTGTAATAAAAGTTGTGTGTAGCTTGTCACCTATGCCACAATCCATGGTAGCCAAATAGTTTAAACTTGGTTATTTCATGTTTTCAATTTCATGTTTATAGAGATAGAGAATAAAAATCTCACCAAACTGTATAATCTTAGCAGATAAGTAGATAGGTAGAGTGAATAAAAGGAGCTCAATAGTTTAATTTGAGCCCTTGGATGTAATAAGGCTAGACTTAGATAGATATCTACATGTAAAAGAAAAGAAAGTGTGATAAGGGTTTGTCAGTTTAAGTGCACTCTCATAAAGAAGTAAAAATGCTAGGATCAAGTAGGTAAGGTAAGGAGATGATGGTTTCAAAATAAATGTGTGGTGAATGGTTAAGTTTAATTCTTAAATCTTTTGCTTTCATCACTTGGACAAAGGAAAACTCACATTGGAGGCAACACATCAAAGGAACCAAAGTCAAATTAATTAACTTTACTCCATTTTTCCCTAAGAATTCACTAATTTCCCCCAAGTGCTAAAGGTACCTATAAACAAGTTAGAGGGGCTCAAAGCATTTCTTTGTCTTTTCGAGGGACCAGACCCTCGGCCCAATAATTTGAAATACCTAAAGTATTTAAATCCCCTTCATCAATATTCACCCCTTCATAAAGTCACTCATTCCCTTTATAAAGTTTTTCTTAAGTAAAATCCTATTTTACTTAGGAAAATTAAAAACATTCTATCTACATGAAACGCTCATATCTCATTAGCCTAAGTTACAAATGTTGTATGATGAAATACATTTTCCGAAAACATTAGACTTAGCACTTTCCCATTCATTTGATCATATTAACTTTTAACCTATGGTATTATTTAATTCCCAAAAACAAACTACCCGCGCACGTATTATTATATAAATCCCTAAAATTTGCATATCCCATCCCTCGGTTAATTATAACCGTAATACAGTCAATAAATGGAATTAATTAACCAATCCATGGTTAATTAAGAACCCAACCCCCGCCATGCTAAAACGAGGATTAATTAGTTACCAGGATTAGTTAATAACTCAATAACCAATCAAATTGCCCTTGATATGATTAACAATTTAATTAATATTGGGCCAGCCCTCTGTTAACTTTCTACCACTTCCAATTGTTGACCACCATCCGATCGGATCCCTCAAATCCGACGGATATTGCTCATATCACACACCCTTTTTGGTCGACCGTTAGTGTGCGATGTGAGCCATTTCTCGAATAGTGCCCATGCTATGTGTCAAGAGATGTGTGGAATCGCACGACCCCCCTTTAATACCACTTACCTCCCATAAGCGGTGCAATGAAACCCACTTACTGCTTTCCCACAAATTACAAAAACCTCAAATCACCCCCGCTGACGCAACCTGTCTGTGTCACAAAACCGCCAAAAAATTGATTTTCGTATAAAAACATATTGTAACCCATCTGCGCCACCTGAAGCCTCTGTTAACCGATTCGAGCATGGTTTACCTCCGCAAAAGCATTCTAGACTCATTCCACATACCTTTCAAGCTCAAATGAAACCTTTTCAACCTCCCTTGCAAACCAATGCTTTCTTAACAATTTGTTTTGTTTTACAGGTGATCAGAAGACCACAGCCTTGGATAAACAGTCTTAATACTAGTCATAAGACCTGTTTACTCGGAGATTTTTATTAAATCTATTCAAATAGAGATGGAAAATAAAACATATAGTTAAAAGACAAGCAGAGAAAACGTGAAATTAAATTATTTACTATTGGAATAGATAGTAAAAACCTAAAAACACAGTGAAGGTAAAAGAACACAACAAAGAACAGTCAAAGTGTATCAGGATTAAAAGAGTATCAGATTGAAGACAATTCAAGTAAATCATCTAGGATGAAGATAAACAACAAAAAAGATAGTTACAAAGCATAGCATACAAATTCATGTCAAAGTGAAGACAGATGGAAAAACAGAGTGGTTAAAATTAAAAAGTAAATAGTAAACAGTAAAAACAAACGTGAAGACATTAAGGGTTAAACAATGAATTTTATCCAAAGTAAAAGTGAAAAATAGTTGAAAGGAATTTAATGTTAAAATATGAAATCAGAGCAAAAATGGTACATTCTTCAGAAATTTCTTGTTTGAGTCATAGTTTTGTAGAAACTATTGTGTCCAATCCAAGAAGTATTTCGAGAAATTGGAGGAGGTTTTTTTTCCTAACATGCTAATCTACAAAAACGTATCTCGCCTTTTACACAAGTATTACCAAAATGGAGATAAGTGCATGTCTTCACAACCTATTTTTCAGTTTGTGCAAAGTCCTGTTTTTTACATCTTTTTGCAGAGAATATTGTGAACAGTTGGAGTTAAATTTAGGGAAACTGAGAGAGGTTTATCTCAAAAACATTCTTATCTACAATAAACTCTTTCACATTTTACATGTCTATCTCAGATTGAGATATACAAGTGTATGATTGGACCCTAAGTTTGCAGAATTACTGGGGCAGAATGCACAAAGGAAGGATGCAGTTAGTGACTGGGATGCTTCATCATCAATTAAGAGTTGCTACCAAATTTGACTTTCTCTTCTTCTTCACCATAAATCCATAAACATAGTTCAAAATAGATTAATTAGTTTTGAATGCCCTTTATTTAAGTTCTATTATTGTAAAATAGTTTGAGATATTTGTAAACCAATCTTGATATTTTTTAAAACTATCCTGGTATGAAAAACTAATTGAGCATCTTCTGAAACTCAATTTCAAACATTATGATCTAGATGATGCAACTTTATTTGTCAAGAAAGTTGGAAAAATAGTTGTATATCTTGCGGTATATGTAGATGATCTTTTGATGACAGGGAACAATGAAAGCTACATTGCAGCCATAAACAAGGAATTGGGGAAAAGTTTTGAAATGAAATATTTGGGCTATGTTCATTACTATCTTGGTATTGAAGTAAATCAACATCCAAAGTCCATATTTATTTCTCAAAAGAAGTACATTGGAGATCTGTTGAATAAGTTTGGCATGACAAAATGGAATCCTCTTACTACTCCAATGGAAGAAAAGTTAAAGCTCACATCTATTGAAGGAAAAGAATTTGAGGATGCAACAAAGTATAGACAGCTTGTAAGAAGTCTCAACTACTTAACTACTACTAGACCAGACATTTCATTTGTTGTTGGAATCCTCTCCAGGTTTATGAAAAAACCTTGTGAGGGAAATTAGTCTGCTGCAAAAAGAGTTCTAAGGTACTTGAAGGGAACTCAAGACTTTGGAATCGAGTATACTCAAGTGGACGACTTCAGCTTGATTAGATACTTTTATTCAGACTTTGATGGAGATAAAGAAACTGGGGTATCTACTTCAGGACATGTTATGAGTCTTGGATTAGGAGCTGTCTCCTAGAGATAATGTAAACAATCAGTTCCAACAGATTCCACAACAGAAGTAGAATACGTGGTAGCAGCTGAAGCAACAAAAGAAATTGTGTGGCTCAGGAAAATTCTCGAAGATTTGTAGGTAAAACAAGTAAAATGGACTCCATTCATGATTGACAATACCTATGCAATAAAGTTGGCAAAGAACCCAAAGTTCCATGATCGAATGAAGCACATCAATACTAAATATCATCTTATTCGACATCATGTTGAGGCAAAAACAATCCATCTTCGTCATTATTCCACTAATGAGTGAATTGCCGACATATTCACCAAAGCACTTGGAAGAGAAAAGATTGAATGATTCAGAATGATGCTTGGACCCACCAACATCCCTTCAGATTAAGGGGGGAAATGTTGATGCCTAATCATTAGGATTGGGTGAATGTAATTAAAATAAATAAGTAGTAAGAAATATGAACAGTCATCAAGGGATGAAGTGAACAGTCTCTCCCTCATGTATATAATAAAGACCAACTTGAAGGAATAATATATGAATTAATTTGTGGAGTTACTCTCTGGCCTAACACCGGTGATCTAAATATTTCCTCAATCCAACTCCTGGATCAAAAAATATGGCCATTTAAATTTTTGGCCAATAACTTCTTGCCACATCATCAAGTTCTACGATTTGGCATCCATGTGATGCCCACATGGAAACCCATTTCACTGCTTTATTAGTCTCCTAATTGGGCCATGTCATTCTTTGTCTATATGGTGCCACCATGGCATGCCTATGTGGCATGTTGCCTCACCACATCATGGCACCACTCAACCTCCCCCCCTCCACAGCTTATGTTTTGAGAATTCCCCATCACACGAAATTTCACCTACCTTACACTTAGCACAAGGTGAGGCTTGCAAGCATTAACTTATAGGGCGAGATGGTAATTTTCTTGTCCTTTGCCAAATGAGAACCTTTGTCTCTTAGCCCTCACCCCTTGATGGTTTCCTTTGCCCTTGTCTTATGCTCGTCACCTTTGTACTAAGGCAAGATGTACTTTGTTTGCAATGCTTAATAGGAAGTCATTTTTCCATCTCAGCACATTAATCTCATCTTGACCTCCCTAACTCTATTTGAAAATGCTCAAGGCCCTAGGCCCGAGATGACGTCACCTTCTTTTCAGCCCAGGACAATAACTTTTGTTGTCATTTGTAGGAGGTATTTTTCTATCTCAAGGCTGAGGTGATGACCCTTTCTTACTACCTCTCCCTTTGAACCACCAAGAAGACATCAACATTGAGATGATGCAATGTTGACATCATCCTACCCACTCGGACTCCTCCAGGAGTGCCACATATCACTTATTTTTTGCACACTTAACCCTACCAAAAATCCTATGGCACATGCAACATGGAGGCCCTCTTGGAAACCATTTCATCATTATCTCGACATCGTCAAATACATGGTCTAGGTCCCACTAGGGTCTGGCCTTTGTGCAGACCCTAAAATTCCCATTGTAAAACAATTTAACATTTCAAAGGTTCTACCATCCTTGAGGCCCAAGACAACAATTTTTTATTGTTGCCTAATGGCCTTCTCCTCCACCCTGGCCTCCATCTCTTGCTTGAATTCTTGTGCATGTAATAAAAAACTCCCAAGGTCCTTTACATCTGATGGTTGCAATGATCTAGGGAAACTAATGACCCATATTAGAATAAGGATCCCCCCCCCCCCTTGTGTCATCACTTTCGAGGTGGGGCTGATGCCCTCACTTGTGGTTCCAATCCTCGTTTCATGATATTGAAATCAACGACGGTCATTCCTTCACATCAAATCAATGGAATGAGGGGGGGGTGACTCACCCCCCATGAAGTATAGAGATAAGGAGGCCCCTTGTCACTGTTCCAACCTATCAAGGTTCTGCTCTAGCCCTCAACCATATCCATATATATATATATATATAATATAATATAATATATAGTATATAATTGAGCACCCTTGATACCTAGTCATTCCATTTCCCCTCGTGAACTTTGGTGCCATGCATTGGAGCTTATCTATGTGCATATATACAACTTGTGGCTTATCATCAACATGACTATCCCTCCTAAACTTAGTAACACCCATTGTCAACACATTCAGAATTCTCGAGCTATCTCACCTGCACTTGTGATATATATATAAAGCTACCTTTCCTAAGCTTTATAATTATATACCAATGTCTGTTGTTCAAGTCATTTAAAACAAGAATTTAGTTATTAATGGAGATTTACCCATCTCTTTTATATACAAGCTATTTAGATTGTTCTTAGGCTCATTTTCACACACAAATTTACATATATCTGAGGATTGGAAATCAATGAGATTCAAGCTCATAAGGAAAATATAGGAATCAATCATTCTGTTATCACTTAGAACTGTAAACATTTGTATATAACCCTTTGCCCAAAGTCCAATGCCTAAAATTGGTGTTAAATTGTTTTTAGTCTATGTTTCTTACTTAGGGTTGAAGCTTTAAAGATGTTTGATGTAAAGCGTATTCTAATCCTATCGGTCATCCTCCATCATCATGTTTCCATAAGACATGTCTTGTCTAATCCATGTCACCGATCCTTTCCGCAATTTCGCAGCGCAGTCTCTTATTGGTCTGTTTCGCTGCATAATCATTGTTCAGCCATTTTGCAGCATCATCATCAAGCCGTTTCGCAGCGCATTATGACAATTCAAAATTAAACACGCTGTGAAATCGCAGATTCGTGCGTTTTGCAGCGAATATTTCTAAAAGGGTCAAGTTCGTTAATGAGTCACCATTCCCATCCTCTCATGTCAGTTTTTCGTACCT
>APFE030159659.1:0-24411 GCA_000404065.3 Pinus taeda
CATCTGTAATATCCATGTTGCGGGATCCTTGCCATCAAACTTCCTCATATCGATTTTTGTAATATGGTGGGTCTTCGAACCAATATTAGAGTCTATGGAATCATTATTAACATTTCTTTTGTTCTCATCATGAGTTTCCTTTACTACCCTTTCACCCTTAGTGACCCTTTCTTGTAGCAACTTATTCATATTTATCTTCAATTCTTCCATGTATGTCTTCAAATATATCTTCAGATCATCCATCTTAGCTTCCACGTCATTCATCTTAGCTTTTACACTTTTTTGTGCAAGTGACACTTGTTGCACTTGGTCTCGTAATTTTGATATAGCATGTTGCATTTTTTCCTCTTCTTCATGAGTCATGCTAGAGCTTTCAGGTCGCCTACTAGAAGTTTCCATTTTCTTTCTTCGGGGCATCAATTACTGATAATAATGCTTCACTATGCCCTTTGAATTCCTTCAAAATAATTTTTCAAACCAAGCTTAAGCAAACTTAAAAAAAAAATATACACACCTTTTTTCACTTTGTAGGAGCTCAATATTGCCTCGATGTGTCTCTGTAATTTCGGATCATCCAGTTCTGAAATTGGAACCTGCGGTAGCCCTATGTGTCCTCTTTCCAATGCCCCCAGTCTGACCCCAATTGAATTCTCCAATTAAGAGTTATGCCAAATCCCCCACAGTGACCTGATTATAGACTAATTCAGTAGAGCGAACTTGTACGAAGTGCCACATGTCCCTGTTTTGACCTTTGGCTCTAAAAAATATATACAAGAAACTACAATCCGTCCTCTTTCTGTACCTTCTTGCAAAATTTCAATCTGATGCTCAGAGATAAAGTTATGATGAGTTTCCCTAGGTCACCTGTTTTGAATGTAATTCAGGATTCTGCAAAAGGAAGAACTTCCTCAGTTCATATCTCCGAAAATATATCGCGAAAAGCTCTAAAATTTGGACTTGAGATTCAGTGCGATGTCTTCTCAAATGGGTTTTTTTTTTTAGCTTCTGAAACGTCACAGAAACAAAGTTATAGCGAAAATTCCATGATGAATTGTTTGGAGCAGCGAAACCCTAGAATCCAAAGCTCTGATACCAAATGTTATGAAACCAACTCAAGAAAAGATAGAAAAGATAGATCAATGCCTTAGAAATCAGCCTCTTCGAGGGGGAAACCTCCTTAACATTACATAAATGAACAAATTCTTCGATGATACAAATGAAAAGACCTCCTTTCTATATATAGGAGTCTAAAGGGTCATAACATAATCAGAGCCTACATAACAATAATAATGTAAGGGCACAATAATAACAATAGTGGGCTTCTATGGGGCACAATAGTAATAATATGGGCACTACATGGGTACATCAATATAATAAGTGGGTTGTACTAATAACAATAAGGGGTTACACTAGCAGTATAGGGGCCTAACACAGTTTCACTGTCTTCACCCATACCACCTCCGCCACCACCGCAAGTCAATATGGTAAGCACGATAAATTTGCCAGTGTTCAAGGGAGTAGGAAATGAAGATCCGGACTAGTTTTGGTTTGTGATAAAAGCTGTATGGGAAGTGCAGGGAGTTACATATGACAATATAAAGAAGGTGACATTGGTTAGTGTTCTGCAGGATCGCGCACTGACCTGGTATATTAAGCATTCTAATGACAAACCAAATGTAGGTATTGCAGATATCCAAATTGCGCTGAACAGAGAATTTAGAAGACTGAAGTCAGAGGCACAGTCAATCATTGGTTTCAAGGAGATCACAATGCTACTCGGCGAGACTCCCTGGGAGTTGGATCAGAGACTGAAGTGCACAATTCGCAAAGCTAACATGACTTTGACAGATCGACAACACTGTGAATGGTTTGTAGCATCATTAATGCCGCATTTAAGGAACGCGTTGTCACAACAGAGGTTAACAACTTAGGCAGAGGCCTTGGATATCACGATGAGGCTACATGAAACCTCGATACAGGATCCTAACCTGGGAGTTCAACAGATCCATGCACAGTTGAAAAACTTGTGCTTTGAGATGTAGAGTTTGAAACAAGATAGGATAGCTCGCCCATAAGCATGTGAAGAGGTATGGTGTGTTAAATGTAAGGGTCAGGGTCATGACAAGTACCACTGCCTAGTGTTCACGAATTACCTCACAGGAGGAGGACCGATGCCGTTAAGACTAGAGGCACAAGCAGGACCTAGGACGGTGCCTACTTTGTGGTGCACATATTGTCAAATAGGAGGAAATAATGCTACTGACAATTGCCATTTGTTGCAGAAGTACACGTAGAATTCACAATAGTTGTTTTGTAATTTCTGTAGATCAATGGGACATGATGAACGCACTTGTAGAAGTTATGAGTTGATGATGGGTAGGACTCCCACCTATAGAGTTTAGGTCGAAATGCGGCCCCTTGACAAGAACACAAGAGTGGTGTGAACTGGATTTCAGGGGTGCAGACAAGGCTGAGGTGGAGGAGGACCTAGAAGAGGTTGCAGACAACTGATATGTTACAATTTTTTAGGGCTAGGACATTATGCCAGTGATTGCACGAATCTGACGTGTCCATCATGTCTGTATTGTACCTTATTTGATCATGAGACGAAATATTGTCCCATGCTGATAGCGAGGCTGCGTGATAAGGGAGTGCATCAACCTCGCCTGACTCAGAACCTACAAATGATGAGGTCTGAGTCACACGAGGAAGACCGTAATGTGAACATTGTGCTCCAAAGTGGAATTATGACAGGGGATGATAAAGGCTAGCAACCTGAAGATAGTACTTGGGTTCACAAGGCTCCAACAAAAGAACAAGAGTTTTCTTTGGAGTGTGCTAAGGAAACCTTCATGGAAGATAGGAAGAGCTTCGTTGATGCCTTCACTTCAGGAAGAAAAGACAGACCAGAGCCATAAATGGACCCATCAATGCTCACGATGTTCCTAGAAACATGCATTAAGCTACTGCGTGACAACAAGGTTGTAAAGGGATTGTAGGAACTCATAAATAGATGTACTGGGACTGCGCCAGGAGAACCCCATGTAGTCCGGAAGATCGGAAAGCATGTGACGAGGACGAGAAGGGAAATGAGATTGACCACGCAGATTGGAGAATATGAGATGGACCAAGTGATTATGGATTTAGGATCGGACGTGAACATTCTGCCAAAGAAGACATGGGAGCCCATGGGAAGGCCTACGCTACTATGGTCTCCTATCCAACTGCGAATGGCGAACCAACAAAAGATCCTACCTATGGGAAGATTGTAGGGAATCACTATGGATATTGAAGGAGCAAGCACACTGGAAGATTTTGAAGTGATAGAGATTGTTGATGACAACAATCCCTAACCTGCGTTATTAGGAATATATTAGGTCACTAACATGAACGGGGTGATAAATTTGAAGAAGCGCAAGATGATTTTTGAGAAAAAGTCTCTGTGCGTAGTCGCACCTTTGGACCCTATAGAAGGATCGCACTACACGGAGCTAGTGGTGACTATGAAAGTGACAACGACTTCGACTACATCTACAAGATCACCACGCGAGAGAAAGACTGGGTAAATCCCACCACAAATGGATGAATGTCATGGGATCGTGAAAGCTCATGTACGTCATATTCAGATGAAGAGATAGAGCGATGGCAGAATGGTTACATGAGGTAACCACGCTAAACTACAACATGATGACAAGGTTGTTGCATTGCGCATCAACGGAAGTAAGGGATATACCTACGTATGATGGGTTAAGCGAGGTAGATGCCTCCCTAAACAGATTTGAAAGAGAGGTGTTGGAACAAAAACGTTTCGAGATTTTGAAATGGGTGCTACGCGCTACGCCCACGAGGTGGTGGGGAACGCACCAAGGAAGCTTTAAGGACTAGTGCGAATGCAGGAGAATGATGTGCATGCATTTTTGGAAGCCTCATATGCATCTAAAAGATAAGTATGATGGATGGGATGATCCATGCACACATATGTCTAAGTGGGTATAGGCATATGGTAAACAACTTGTGCGGATGCACTTAAACTTCGTCTTCAGAAAAATGGTCAATAAGTAGGTGTTGGCAAGGAAATTGCACGAATGATCCCTCCAGTTGGGATGAAGAAGTTTGGAAAGAATGCACGTGGAGAAGGTTACCCACGCAGAAGCCTTAACGGAGTGTGCGAAGCATTGAACAGGGTGTATAATGTGCAACAAAGTGATTGGGACCTGCGTGTACCAATAGTTCTATGGGCTTATAGGATAACATACAAGAAACTGATGGGGTAGACACATTCTACGTTGGCCTATGGAGCAAACTATGTAGTTCCAATAGCGCGCAATAAGCCTAGTTTGTGCATATCAACACCAGTAGATATGACGGTTCGCAGAGCCTTGGAAGAAGGGATCACGTAGCTGAACGAAGAAGAACGCTTGAGACCCGAGGAAGAAATCCGACAGGGTGATCGTAGGCTCCAAGAACTTATGAAAGAAAGGGTGTGATTAAGGGAGAAAAGCGCTCCAGTGGAAGCAGAAGTCAAGAAGCTTTAGGAAGAAATAACGAGGGATTTTCTCGATAAGAAAATCAGGATGATAAAACATGGTGCGCACGATTACGTTGATGAGTTTGAGACTTACCATTGAGAGTTGATCATCTCGATGCCTTGGATTAGACCACATATTACTAAAGGGATCACCCATGGTGGCGCGTTGCATATGGTAAAGTGCGCGATGCATCCAGTAACAATAAAAGGTGGATATTTTCCAGGAAAAGTGATGGGTGACTGATTGAAACCTTATACAAGTGGCACGATCACCTGACTAGCCATGGGAAGTGTTATCACTCAGTATTTTCTCAAGGTTAAAGAAAGAAGCTATTGAGGTAACCACAAACCAACTTTTGAGCATAGGCTCTAGCCAACCTATGGCTTAGAGAGGGCTCTCTCTATATGATTTAGGTTTGTTTGTTTGAATTTTAGGCTGGTTATGAATGTTTAGGGGGTTTTTTATTTGTATTGAAGATTGGATGGTGAAATCCTTAAAACAAATGGATAGAATGATGTCTCTAAATCATTGGGCTATGGACTCAATAGAAGGGCATCATAACTAGATCAACTCACTAAAGGGAATGTTCAAAGGGCAAGATAACAGAGTGGAGTGCAAGTCTTTTGGCTAGAGGGTGTTATAGAAATATTTGGGCACTACAACCCCAATCATATATGTCCATAAACCAAGGGATTCTGATTCCCTAAAAGTGTTGTTTCACACACTAAAGGAACAAGGTCAGCTGATTACATCATCTCCCAAAAGTTCTCCATAGAAAACTACTCAGAACTGGTCAAAACTGGACCATACAGACTTCTCAGTGCAAAGGGTGTGATGCATCTCCCCTGCCACATGTAAAAAGTGCGATGTACACTGAAAAGCCCTTCTGTAGGGTGCGATAGGCGAGAGTAGACAAATGGAAGAGACAGTTTGCAAGGCAGATGATCATGGAATCTTCCAGAAACTTCTCTTGTGACACTTGCCTCTCTAAATTTGCCCAGGGATGAGTAAGATATCATGAATCTCCAAGTGGAATCAAGAACTATCAAAGAGAGGACACTAATCAAAATCCCAGAAGTTGACTCACCCCCCTGCAATCATCTATATATGGATCCCTCATCACAGAGAACCAGGAGGCTAGAATCTTGTATCTTCTAAGGAAGTGTTGTTAGTTTCCTGGTGGAATATCATAGTGTTGGGTGATCTAAGCTTTTCATGAGGTGAAGAAGGGCTTTTATGCTGGGAGGATGACACTGGGTCAGATCAATGGGTTGTAATCCTCTCTTCTAATCTTTATATCAATAAAGCTATTCAAGTTTTCCTCACACATTCTGTATGTCTGATAATATATGCATTTGTGTGGTCAATATATATCTGGTCCTATATTGTTTATGATTGTAGATATCTGCACTTTGAAGGTATTATGCTGCTTTGTCTTTACAGGTGCTCTTTGAAGTGGAGTAATCAATGGAGTGGCAAAGATCCATCTAAGGGGAGAAGGAACAAGCAAGGAACCAAGCGAAATATTGAGGTTGCTATTCTTTGCTCCTCTCCTAGATACTTCTCATAAAGGAAAACAAAAGTAACTTTAATCTGTTTGTTTCAAAGATAGCTACCCATCTTAGTGGGACTAGCAGCTTTGCATAAACACTAGATTTCCCGATAACAAAATGGCGACTCCACTGGGGAGTGAATAGCTTCTTTGCTTGTCTATATTTTTTTACTTTATAAACTTACAAACGGAGCCTGAAGTGAAGCCAGCTAGCCTTCGAAATGCATTTGCTATGCAAGTGAAAAGTAGATTAATGCTACTTCAGTCTATTTCCAGGTTTTGTTTATAAACTGAACAATTGATTTGCAAACATTCTAATTTCCCTGGTGGTGGCTCAAGTAGCCTCATTAGATCAGCCCCTGTGATTTTCATTTACTGACCATCATTAACTTGGCCTAAAACCTTGAACTAAGCTGCAAAATGTGACCAAGAACTAAGTTGAAGTCTCATCCCTGGACCATCACACCTTCCCATCTTGGGAATTTGGATGCGTCGCACCTCCCGTGTGCAATAGGTGAGATGCATCGCTCTTTACCTGTGTTACATGTGCGATGATTAGATAAGACTCCCTCTGCTTCCAGATTTTGGTTTTCAATCTCTTTAGCTTTATTTAGGAGTTTTGTTGTCTATGATCAGTATAACACTGTGGAAACTCCCTTCCTTTGCATGATTCAACCTCCATTGTACGAAGAAATCTAAATGTTTTTATGTATTGTTCACCATTTACGGTTCTCCTTTACAAAGAAGTAGCGTAATCAAACTGTCATCTTTTGATTTGGAAGTGTCGCAAGTGTCGTTTTCAGTCAAAGAAAAGAATCCTATTGTTCTTGATGGTTGATTACACTGTTACTCTTGTATTTGATTTGAATTAATAGCTTTTCAAGTGTCGAAAGTAGTTTTCAGTTCAAAATCGCAAAGTGTCGTCATTATCTTCCTTTTGCATTTGAAGAGAAAATCGTTAGTACTGTTGCTTGAAATGATTCAGATTTGTACTTAGCATTATTTTTGTCATTCACACATTAAGAAAGCAAAAACAAATACCTGCATGTGCATTTGCATTTAGGCTGCTTGTTGATTTTGATTTAGGACAGTGCATCTAGTGTGTGCTCTCTGCTCTATGTTGAAAGAATCCCACTTCTCTTTCCTTAGTAGCTAGGATTTTCATTGCAAAAAGAAGATTAAACGATTGTTTATCATCTTAGGTTTCATTTTAGGAATTGTATATCTACATCACGTGGTGAACCTGAAAGGCAAAATTCTTAAGAAAGATCAATTATAAAATAAATTCAATGAACATAAAAATGCTTTGGAACCTAACGCACAACATTTAGAAGTCTAGGCTAGAGACGTATTTCGGCGTCGTAAAGCCTGCTAACTATCACTTTCATTGTAGGTTGGGTGATTCGTCCTCTTTGAGACGATAAGTGCCAGTACGGACTTGTGCTCCCACGTACCATCGAGTATATATTGGGAGACCACAATAGGATATATCCTTTATCCTTAGGAAGCCATGTCTACCACCCTATCAATCGCAATGCACTGAACACAACATTCGGGAAGATTGACTGCCGTACTGTAAAAAGTATTCTGCAGTTTTGCAATTGGTTTGGTAATCCCTCTGTCTAGATTTCCATGGTAGTCTCTTTCATTCCTTTTTAGACTCCTTAAAGGAAAAGGTCCATTTGAGCACTTGTCACTTCAGGCTCATTAAAAATCGAAGGTGACTAGAGTCATTTTTAGCTTTTTCTTGACTCTTAAAAATTGAAAAAGCAAGTTGTGTCAAAGCGTCTAAAATTCGTTAAATTCAGAATCACTTTTTCCCCTTTATTTTGAGTTGATCAAGTAATCCGAAATCATGGAAGAAAGTCAATAGAAACCCCATCGTTTGCAGAGATTAACGAGTCAACCGTCTTTGACTCCAGAAATAAAACTATTCCAGACAAAATGAACTCGTTTAACAGGATCAAAGTCCCCTGGTTCGCTTGGAACTTGTGTTCCAACATCCTCGGGGACTCCGGTTACTCCAACCGTTTCTGGTACCCCTGCCTTTACAAAATAAGTTCCGCGGCCACAAGAGGACATTAGAAATGATCCTAGTGTCATGGTAAACGCTTCTATTCTTGAACCGACTCCATCTACAGCTGATTCGGAAGGTTCAACCCCTCCAACAACTATTGCTGCAAAGTCCATACCTTCTTCGGCACCATAAATATTTTATGGACCTAACAGTCTACCTCTTCCACCTGGATTGATTGCTATATAAGAGATTTTGGAGGATCCTCCATCCAGTACTCCATTGCATTTTGGAGCCAGGATCACCTTATATCCTTCTTCATCAGAAGTTAGTCTCCCTTCATCACAAGTTCCTGTAGAATCGCTAGGGAATATTTTGGATAGACTAGATATGTCTAAACAACCGTCGACATTGAGGATTGTGTCATCCGATGCAGTAGCAACAAAACCTCCTGTTGCTACTCCAACAATGTTCGTTGGCGTACCATCTGTCCCAACTAGCTCTCAACTACTAGATGGAGTCCATCCAGGGACTGTTTCGACAGTATGGTCTGTTCCCATTTGTTCGTCCGGAATAATATCCAGAATCTCTTATGTTGAGTCTCAGCAAATTGATCCTTTGCAATAGTATCAATTTGGGCAGTCTGGCCCCCAAAGGCCAATCATTCCTTTGAGCACTGGATTGCCACCATATGGGGGGCAGTATGCCCTTTCATTGTTTCCTCCGGGAGAACAACCATATGGGAGTTCGCAACAGAATTCAGGTCATGCTGGAATTACATCCAGCGGTTGGGTGCCAATACTGTCTCAACAACCAAAAGTTGTATACTCAATGCAACAAAGCCTACCTGTGTCGAATATCCCCACTACACTAGCCATTGTGGCAGTTTCGCAAGTACAAGCGTCGCCTGTTGTATGCCAATCTCAAGTTTCTCAGGTCGTAATACAACAGCCTCCTATCTCCACGATGCAACTGCAATCACCGATTAGTGACTCCCTAACCGGAGGGACCCAGGTTCAAACGGGTACTATTACCCCTCATATTGGTTAACTAGCCAGTATTGGACAATAGCAAATGGCTTCACAACCATGGCTGGTGCAATATCAACAACCACAATTCCAACAAGTTTACCAAGGATCTGAGCAACAAATCTTTGCAAGTAATGGGCAGCTGTATATTCAAAATGGTCAACATCAATCATTTTATAATGGTTATGCCCATCAGCCTTACCAAAGTTATCAGCATCAGATGCAGTACGATGGCATGCAAAGACCCACTGCTTAGGCAATACCATCTTATCTTGTGTATGCTTCGCCGAACCTGAATCAACAGTTGCCCTTCGTGGCGACTTTAGAGTTACCGAATCTAAATCGGCTAACAAATGATCCAATTGCTTATGCCCCTTGGTGGCCGGCGATTCCTCATAAACTTCCATCAGATATTCATAAATTTAATGGAAATCCGGGTGAAGACCCGTCAAATCATGTGATGACCTTTCATTTGTGGTGTTCATCCAACACTCTCAATGATGATTCAATTAGACTTCGCCTTTTTCAACGAATGTTAACTGGTTCGGCAGCAAGATGGTACATCAAATTGCCTAGAGCTTCATTCGATAACTTCAGCGCCCTTGCCATAACCTTTTAACCCATTTTCGATTACCAATAAGGTACGAAATAGGAACAGAGCTTCTTACCAATTTCAAATAGACGACAGCCACTCACATATCTGATCATATCCATGAGTGGAAACGTCATTGTAGAATGGTAAAAACATATGTTCCTGATCAGCTGCTAGCGTAATGGTTTATTAAGTCATTATTACCTTCTATCATAGAAGATGTGGCTAAGGGAGGGGTCGTCACTGAAGAGCAAGTCATTTCTCGTGCGCAATATCTAGACTTGATCTATACTTAGTCCGGAACGCTCTATGAAAAAATCCCTGATGCTCCTAGACCAGAATTTTCCATTCCTCCTCCTCCTAAATCAAACAAAGACTCTCATGCCGGCGATGGCGTGATAGGTACAACAAGCACGAAAACTGTAAAGGCTATATCAAAGAAAGCTTGTACAGTTTCTAGTCAAAATTCAAATGAAGAACTTCTCACCTCAAAGGTAAATGCCGTGTCCACTAACAAAGGCAAAGAATTGAAGCCACTAGGAAGCAAGAGGAAAAAGAAAGGGAAAAAGAAGAAACAGGAGGAGTCGTCTCCTGAAAAATCTTCTGCAAACCCTTCTAGAGAAAGGAAACAAAATCATCCATGCTTTATATGCGATGAGGATCATTTGATGAAAGACTATCCACATAAAGTTGAGCTTAGGAAACTCTTAAAGAATTCAAAAACCTCAGCGGTATTGACTGATCCGTTTCCAAACCCAGGCACCAATCTGGTTGCTAGTGACAATGCTTCCCCATCCCAAGTGCTTATGTTGTCCATTTCGAAACAACAAAATGATGCTTTGTTATTGACAAGGAATAAAGATTACGGGAATCCACAGATGTCGAACAACAAGGCTACTGATCAACCTAGTAGTTCAACAACAACTTCGACCGAAGTTGCGCCACCCATCATTCTTGAACTAACGATAAAGCCCCCAAAGGGAATAGTACACAAATCAACATTTAATCCTCGTGCCAGAACACACAGAATTATAATATAGTAGAGGACCTAGCCCAATCACCGTCCGCTATGTTGACACTTGAGGTACTTCAAAATTGCCCCTCCCAGAAGCAGGCTCTATTATCAGCAATAGGTGGGATTGACCCTGTAGATTCCAATCTTGTGACCTTTAATCATAAAGGATATGACTCTCAGTTACCAGCTCAACTTGCTTTCCTTATTCAAGTGAAAGCCCTCAACAAAACTGTTCATCGAACGATTATTGATGAGGGAGCATCTACATTTATTATGTCGATGAGTTGCTGGAAAACATTAGGTTCACCACCCTTGTCACAATCATCAACGACGTTAAAAGCATTTGATGGATGAACATACACTCCATACGGGATTTTAAGTAACTTGCAAGTCAAACTGGGGGGCAAGACAATAGAAATTGATGTTGAAGTTATCAACGGAAACCTCGATTACAACATCCTACTGGGAAGGCCCTAGATATATGCTATGGCTGCTATTGTGTCGATATACTTCAGAAAGATTGCATTTCCTTTCCAAGGAGGAATTACAATCGTCGACCAACAAACATTTCTCCCCAACAGTTCACAAGCTACGGGAAGCATTCTGATGATCCACAGAAGCTCTCAGTGGCTTCAAAATATCAGAGTAGGCTTACTAAAAGACCCTACATTGATGGGGACTTTTGCCCTACCACCTCCAAGCAATTTGGCAGAAGTGGCCACGATGGGAACTTGCAATATGGTGTCTTCCATGCAGAAGATGTTCAATCATGATGTTAGCATGGATCATCGTTAGGTTTTGCCTCCAAGCCCAATAGAAATATTGTAGCAATCAATATTTTCGGCATGGGAGGCGAACCCAAATCAACGCTCATCAAGCTTTTGGATAGATAGGTCTAAAGAATATGGTACCTCTTCAGATCCTTGGTCGCATGTACATGCTACAGACGATAGAATTGTTTAGTCAATGATGATTGACAGGGCACCATGGGAAGATTACCACCATCGTTCCCATCTTCCAGATTACAAATAAGATTGTTCCAGCAACCTTGATCATCCTTCAGTTTTTGATTTCCTATCAAATACTGTAAATATGGTGGATTCCGAGCGAAACTTGTCCAATATTGAAGAGACTATCGCCATCAATATCTCGACCAAACCAAATGTTGTAGAGAGTATTCATGTTGGCAAATCTTGTTCTCCTTTAGAATTGGAAATATACTATGCTTTCTTTCACGAGTTCAGAGATGTCTTTGCATGGTCATATGAAGAAATTCCAGGCATTGACTCGAGCATAGTTGAACACGAAATTAAGATGTATCTAGATGTCAAACTAGTATGACAATGGATTCAGTAGGTGCACCCCAAGAAAGCCGCTGCCATCAAGGTAGAAGTTGAAAAAATTCTTCATGCTAGTTTCATTTACCCGGTTCCTCTAACCGATTGGGTATTGAATATTATTCCTGTGATGAAAAAGCAAGGAACGATTAGAGTGTGCGTCGATTATAGGGATGTAAACCAAGCTTGTCCAAAAGACGACTACCCTACACCCTTCATTGACCAGATAATTGATGAATGAGCTGGATGTGAAATCTTTTCATTTATGGATGGATTTTCTGGGTATAATCAAATAAATATCTGCCCACAGGACCAGTCAAAGACTGCATTTATTTGTCCGTGGGGCACATTTGCTTACCGCAAGCTACCTTTTGGTTTAAAGAACGCAGGGGCAACCTTTCAGAGGGCAATGAATTATGCCTTCCATGACATCAAAAAAATCATGCAACCATATCTCGATGATCTTCCAGCTCATTCGCGAAAGCAGACCAATCATCCGCAGCATTTGAGAGCGATATTTCTACATTGCCAACACTACAAGATACGACTCAATCCACACAAATGTGTGTTTTGTGTTGGTTCTGGTTGTTTACTTGGATTTGTAGTCTCAAAGGACAAGATTCATCTCCACCTATGTAAGGTTCAGGCAATCATTGATTTGCCTCCACCTTCAAATTTGCTTCAGATTTAGAAACTCCAAGGGAAAGAAAACTTTCTAAGGAGGTTCATTCCAAATTATGCCAAACTTTCTAAAGGTTATATGCGTCTTTTGAAAAAAAAGTACCCTTTGTCTGGGATCAGGTTGCACAAGATTCCTTTGATGCTCTAAAGGAATCCCTAATAAAGGCATCATTAATGTATGCTCTTGATTATCAAAAAGACTTTAACCTGTATTTGGCTGCAACAGATACGACCATAGCAATGGTTTTAGTTCAATAAGACAATGGAATTGAACATCCTATCTATTATTTAAGTCAAAACTTAAATCATAAAAAAACCAAGTACTCCTATGTTGAAAAGCTAGCTCTTCCAGCTGTTCAAGCGATACAGAGATTTCGACACTATATCCTCTTTTGAAAAACTACCATTTTGTCAGATTGCAACCCCATGTCTTATATCTTGTAGTGACAGTTACTGGGGGGGAAAATATTCCAAATGGATAGCAATTTTGCAAGAGTTTGATCTGGAATTCGTAAAATCCAAATCAAAGAGAGCCCTGGTTTCCGCGGAATTACTATGCGATCTCCCATTGTCGTCCAACGATTCAACATCCAATGCAACAATCGTGGATGAATCTTTGTTTCTGATATCTTCAAGTGAACCGTGGTATGGAGATATAATCATTTATCTCCAGACCCAAACATATAGGTCTAATACCTCCCATTTAGAGCAGCGACGTACTCGATACCAAGCGAAATAATACATGATCGTCGATGACACACTTTCCCGTCGTGGTATCGATACAGTTCTGCGGAGGTGCCTCACCCATGAGGAAGCCGAAAAAGTCCTGAACGATTGTCATTTAGGCACGTGTGGGGGGCATCAATCTAGTTACACTACAACACAAAAGATTTTACGAGCAGGATACTTCTGGCCAACAATGTTCAAGGATTGCATAACTGCAGTCAGAAGTTTCCATGCTTGTTAAATCTTCGATCGTAAAACCAGAATACCACCCGTATCTCTGCAACTAGTAGTTGTTATTGGGCCATTCCTAAATGGGGCATAGATTTCATGACATGTAACCCCACCTCAGCCGTGGGGCATGGGTATATCATAGTCGCAGTTGACTATTTTACGAAATGGGTCAAGGCGATGCCTACATTAAACAACAACGGCGAAACGACTGCTATTTTCTTTTTCAATCATGTGGTCTCCAGTTTTGGTGTTCGAGAAGCTATAGTCACAGATCATGGATCACATTTTCATAATCACATGATGGTTGATTTGACTGCCAAATTATGGCTGTCCCACGGCAGCTCTACTCCGTATTATCCGCAAGCTAACGAGCAAGTTGAGGCAATCAACAAAGTCATAAAGCACATGCTGCAAAGGATGATTGGAGTCCATAAACGGAGTTGGCACCTAATCCAGTACTCAGCCTTATGGGCATACCAGACATCGGTGAGAAATGCGACCGGGTTTACACCCTTTCAATTGGTGTATGGCTTGGAAGAAATCTTACCAGTTCAGTATGAAATCTCGTCCCTCAAACTCGCAATCAATCTCCTCCCCGGAACTTCAGAAGAGGAGGCTCGTTTCTTGGAATTAATCCAACTGGATGAAACCCTCCGTGATGCCACCTTGGCTAACGAAGCCCATAAGAAATGATTCAAGGTGCAGTTTGAGAAGAATGTCAAACCCCATGTCTTCTCAGAAGGGGATCTAGTCTTAATTTACGACCAGGAGTCTGATAAGTTGGGAGCAGGTAAGTTCCAATATTTATGGATGGGCCACTATATTGTTAAGCATGTATTAGCAAAAGGAGCCTACGAGTTAGTGGATTATGATGGGATTCCACTGTCACAACCCCGAAACAGGTTGTACCTTAAGCGTTACTATGCTTGACTCCATATAGTAACCTCTCTATATGATTTTGTTACATATTTTTTTTTTCTAAGAGTAATCATTTTGGTTAGGTAATCTAATTTTGAATTTGTTGCAGATGTTGAACCTATTAGAATAATTTGTTGGATATGCCGACGGAGCGAGTCATAGTTCGCAGAGCCTATCTTCTACAGCCTGGGCCATCTTTGATCCAAGCGGTGAGTTAGTGAGTTTCAGAGGGGTATGTATTGGCCGATCGCTGAGTACAATGCGTTGATAGAGCTCCTCTCTGATGCCATCGCACATGGTAGACGCCGATTTTTTGTCAGGCTAGACTCACAACTCGTGATTCTACAACTCACCGGTATCTATTCTGTGCGGAATCCAGCTATCTATCACATGTTCCTAAGGGTCAAGATTTTGGAAAGACAGTTCGATTCTATCCAATATCAACATATTTCCAGAAACTTAAACACATTAACAGATTCATTGGCAAATTATGTGTTAGATAGACATTTGCGACATTTATAAAAGAAAATCATTTCCTCAATATTTGCATTAGGATCATATAACTTAACCAAAATAAAGCTTTGAAAATAAAAAATATATATAACTGTTTATGGTTTACACATAGTGTTTTGTGTCCAAAACAAAATAAGTCAAATTACCCAAAAACTCAAAATGCTAGGGGGCACCCTAGTCTAATGGTGTTTTTGATAACAAGTCACCGCCTGTGCAATCATGCGTAAAAGCCTAGTCCATCGACGTGGCATGCCAATAGCATGTTGTTGTAATCTCAGAGGTAGGTCGTTAGTCCTCACATCCGGGATACCAAGAGTGAGGCCTTCGATCTGATCCTGCAATTTTGCAAGAGTCTCGGCCACATCCAAGTCACGAAGGACAACCCTCCCTACAACCTCTCTTGCTGGAACGACAGCTGGTGCTCTCAGTCGCACTGCTGGTTGCACCGGTCCGATATTTGCACGAGCACATGAGTTTTGATTAGTCTTGATGAAAGAAGGCATAAGAACAGTATAAAAGCAATAAACAGGGATATGGTTAGAGATTTTACTTATAACACTCCACTGCTTGCTAGCCAACAACACCAAATCTGGGTCACCCCAGAAATCCATACCAGCATATGGACACTCGACATAAACCATCTCCTAACGGTTGAACCACTCAAAGAAGGCATCAGAGAAAGAAACTTGTGGCTGACCAGAATGTCGGGCCATAAGGTCAACCCATCTCTACATCCGTGGCTCAGTCGGTGGCCGAAAACCAAGTGAAATGTACTGCGGCTACAACAGTGGGATCTTTTCCAAGGCAAGAGTGGTCAAAATGGAACCATAGCTAGAGTTCTTAGATCGTCCATTTTTCACCTTGATAAGCTGTTCCTTTATCACTAGAAGTACTGCATCACACTAGTTGAACACCTTCGGTTCGAGGCATTCGAAGGCATACTACATATAGGACCTGTTGGCCAAGTGAAAAGCCGCACTACCAGCCAGTCTAGCAAAGGTGAACAAGATGGTCCTCAAGGACTGGTCAGTGACATCTCGGATGTTGATCTTGTTGTCCCTACTCGGATGAGATCCTTCTCTACAGTATCGGCGAATATAATCCCTCACAGATTCGCCCCCATGGGCGGAACCTGATAGTGAGAGAGGGGCACCATGCCTCTATAAACCGATCAAAAAATAGACGTCCACAACAGTCAAGGGGATGGATTTGCCTCTGATCTGGAACACCTGGTTGGTAGGATCCCATGCATCGAGGAAGTATTGCAACAAGTTGGTTGTTGCCTCATGCTAGAGATGCGGAAGAACTTGAGCAAACCACAGTTCCACAATGCAGTTACTGTACCCAGATCATGTAAAGCAACCATGTACTCTTCTTCATGCTCACATTCTCACCATGTAACAACCATTTTTCTTCGATGAATCTCTAAAAAAGAAACAAGAGAAGAGTCAAGATCCTAATTTGGAAAAAAACAGGCAAAATTTCCATGAAAAACAGTGCACAAGTTTCCCTCCTTGCGCCCATCGCACCCCAGCTATGTACTGGGTGAGATGCATACTGACTAGCCAATGGCCAACCTAGTATGCATCACACCTTTCGATATACACAAGGTGCGATGGGGGCAGAACGAATTGTTCAAACCCCAGAGGCTCAGAAAAGTAGGGAAACATGCTCAGAATTCAAAAAGGAAAGAATGCAACTGAAGAGCACAGGTTTAGCTCCTACCTGGTCTAGACGACACCAAGAATCATCCCTAGAATCTCCTAGAATTAGCTAGTAAAAATCAAGGGGGAAAACACCTCCAAAGCTCCAACAATCTCAAGCTAAAATGAAATGGTAAAATGAGGGGTAAAAAATACTTTTAAGTTACTTTTCACGTAATTCGAGTAGAGTATTAGTGTTTTAACTCATTTTTCAAGCATGTATTCTCATTTCTAATCAGTTTGATGGAGCAATTGAATAGGTAGTACGACTGTCGAAAGAACATATTGTTAACGGCAAGTCGAATATCAATGACCGTTATCACGAGCAGTTTTTATGCAAAGTTCAAGCTCATTAAAAATTAAACCTAAGCAATGAGCAAATGTTCCCCCCAGAGTTTAAGCTCATTAAAAAATGAACCAATATCTGGTAAATAACCATTGCGAATGCATTATCATCAGCTTTTGAGCCTTGGTCGTATTCTTACCATCACCTCCACTCCGTTTTAGCCAATCATACCCCTCCATTTGATTGTTTACCCTTTCGAGGAACAACTGCGACGAGTGATTTTGTTAGCGATCCTTGTGACACTGCCATGATTGGAAAATTCCAAACCTTAACTGGAATCAACAGCTACCCAAAAATATCACTCGTTCCTCAAAAACGAGTCTCCTTTAAGCTATTTTCATCTGACTTGTAAAATATGAAAAGATTGCCAAGCAATTGGCCTCTCCAGCTCGTTAAAGTTATCGGAAGTGTTATCCCTCCTCTAGATTTTAATCTTTTTGGACTTGAGGGATTATTACACAAAAAGATCGAGCGCTTGTCTTGTTCAGCTCGTTAAAACTATCGAAAATTCATCCCTTTCGTATTATTTTATAATTTTTTGGACTTAAGGGATTATATGACGAAAAAGGATTACTGGAGTTTCCTTTCTGTCCCTTTTTAGACTCTATAAAATTGAAAAAGGACCGAGTTGTCTTTGTCGTTAAACTCGTTAAAACCAATAGTGACAAACTTGTCTATATAGACAAAAACGAGTTTCACTGTCGTTAGGCTCGTTAAAACATAGCGACAGGTTTGCCTGAAGGGAAAATTATAGAACAAGCATATGTTATTCTCCTCAAGCTTGATAGAAATAAAGAGGTACTAGTCAACAATGACTGTGGAAAATTGGGAAGAAAACTTGAAGAAACTTTATTGGTAGCGAGTCGCTCTTGAACATGACACTTTCACTCCATCACCATGATTGCGTCAGGTTGGGTTATTTCGTTCACCGGTCATATTACCATCAGTTCGTCATACCATCCATATTTTGGGTTAACGCTACCAATCCATTTCAGTGTCACCGATATGTTCAAGAGAAGTCGATAAGAGAATTCACTAACCCAGCTTGTGTCTCATCCGCTGCAATACCTTCACCCTTCATTATTTCATGACCGACACCCTAAGCCCTGTATCATCAGATCATTTTCACCTCCACAAAATCATTTTCTCCATTCCGTGTCGTAGATGTGGGATTCATTAAGGCCCTCCTACGACGGGTTACTTCTTGTCGATGATAGCTCATTATCCAAGAAGTCAACCAAGGAACAACCCTTTCAGTACTTTGAAGCTTGCATGCCTCAGTGGCAAGTTTCTCCCTTCTGGTGATAGGTTTACATCAATGGCCTTCAACCGAAAGATTTTGTGTGGTGTTCAATACTAAGTCCCATTTTCACACCACATGAATTGTACTATCGTACCTTGAGGGTCATCATCATTATCGGTGATTCCTCTCGTGCCTGTTAACAACTTACATCATTGGCTGGTAATCAGGTGATGTCTTACCATGTTCGACGCCAGAACATCTTTTCACATGGATCGACTTGTACTTCGGGCGAAGATTGGACGATTTTGAAGACCCCGGATCTAGTTTCAAGCATCCGAGTTGTGATATATTCAGGAAAATAAAGGCATCAAATGTACATCATTACTGCACAGATGATCATCCGAATAAAAGGATGATGGCTCTATCAGAATCATCAGTCTACCACAAAGACGGTTGTCTGTCCTATGTACGTGAAAATGAATTTATAAAGCTGAGCATGGGAATACCCGCCTTAGCTAGATCATGAAAATGTTATGAATATAATGTATTGTATTGTATCTTATTACAGGTTGCCTTCCAGTTCAAAAAACCTCAGATCCTCAGGATAAAGCATTTCACCTGACATCAAAATATTTTTGACCTCATGCTTTAGGGGGCAACTGTTATAGACATATTTGGGCACTGCAACCCCAATCATATATGTCCATAAACCAAGGGCTTCTGAGTCCCTAAAAGTGTTGTTTCACACGCTAAAGGAACAAGGTCAGCTGATTACATCATCTCCCAGAAGTTCTCAACAAAAAACTGCTTAGAACTAGTCAAAACTGGACCATACAGACTGCTTAGTGCAAAGGGTGTGATGCATCTCACCTACCACATGCAAAAAGTGCGATGCATACTAGAAAGCCCTTATGTATGGTGCAATGGGAGAGTAGACAAATGGCAGAGATAGTTAGCAAGGTGGATGATCATGTAATCTTCCAGAAACTTCTCCTGTGACACTTGCCTCTTTGAATTCGCCCAGGGATGAGTAAGAGATCATGAATCTCCAAGTGGAATCAAGAACTATCAGAGAGAGGACACTAATAAAAATCCCAGAAGCTAACTCACCCCCCTCCAATCATCTATATATGGATCCCTCATCCCAGAGATCCAGGAGGCTGGAATCTTGTATCTTGTAAGGAAGTATTGTTGGTTTCATGGTGGAATATCATAGTGTTGGGTGATCTAAGCTTTTCGTGAGGTGAAGAAGGGCTTTCATGCTAGGAGGATGACGCTAGGTCATATCAATGGGTTGTAATCCTCTCTTCTAATCTTTATATCAATAAATCTATTTAAGGTTTCCTCCACATTCTTGTATGTCTGATAACATATGGTCCTATATTGTTTATGATTATAGATCTCTGCACTTTGAAGGTATTATGCTGCTTTGACTTTACAAGTACTCTTTGAAGTGGAGTAATCAAGGAAGGAGTGGCAAAGATCCATCAGAGGGGAGAAGGAACAAGCAAGGAACCAAGCAAAAGATTGAGGTTAGTATTCTTTGCTCCTCTCCTATCTACTTCTCATAAAGGAAAATGAAAGTAAGTTTAATCTGTTTATTTCTAAGATAGCTACCCATCTTAGTGGGACTAGCAGCTCTGCATAGATACTAGATTTCCCGATAACAGAGGGGTAAAAAGCTTTTAACCAGGGTGAGAGAGCAATTAAGAATTCTCAAACCAGGATTGAAATGAGGAAAAAAGGGTAATCGGAAAGAAAGGGTATTTAAGAATCCTTTGCTATAGATTATAAAGAAACAACCTAAACTAAGGAGAAACTAAGAATTCCTTAACTTAGATATTAGTAGAAAACATGTGTTTGCCTAACTGTTAAAACAAAGTATACTTAAGCAAATTTTGAGATAATGCTCCAGTTATAGCATTCAAATTCAGATATACATTATGAAAAAACTTTAAGAAAGATAACT
This sequence comes from Pinus taeda, assembly GCA_000404065.3. Classification (NCBI taxonomy): domain Eukaryota; kingdom Viridiplantae; phylum Streptophyta; class Pinopsida; order Pinales; family Pinaceae; genus Pinus; species Pinus taeda. The sequence continues at coordinate 20,398 of APFE030159659.1, forward strand.
ACAACGTGAGAAAATACTTGTCTGTACTTTGCTCAACACATGGATCCTTTGAAATATCTGGTCTTTATTCATCAATCCAACTTACTGGCTTAGTCAATGCTCCATTGGATTTACAATCTTTTGATCAAGAAGTCTATAGAAATGTCTAAGAATCCACCCTAAAATACTTCAAATGAAGAAGTATTTATACAAATTCTAAACTAAAATATCTTGAAAAAATATCAAGATTGGTTTTACAAATATCTCAAATTGTTTTACATTAATAGAACTGTTGACACCTAATCCTCACGATTGGGTGAATTTATGTAAATAGTTAAATTAGGAATGTGAACAGTCATCAAGAGATGAACTGAGCAGTCACACCCTTTTGTATATAACAATAGCATACCTAATGAAATAAATTGAAACAGTTTTACTGCCTATTGGAGTTACTACCTGGCCTGACATGGTATCAGAGCCAGGACCCTGTTTAGCCTTTATGTCTTTGTAACTCCTGGTCTGCTCCTCTGCTCTCCATAGAATTTTGTTTGCCATATTTGCGCTGTCTGTACCTACGCTCTTTGTCTGAAATTCATCTGACATGGTATGGGAATGTTTGTGTTGCCCTAACATATTCTATTTATAAGCCCTGCGCCCTGTTCATCTAAATATGCTTAGACTCCATAAACGTTTCATATTCTCTGAACGCTGTCTATCAGTTACGTTCGAAATCTGGCTGCCATATTCCCTTGAAACTGCTGTTGCGGTTTCCGTTGTCTAACAGTTACATTCAAAATCTGACTTCGAATTCTGGATGTAATATTGTGGCTTTTGAATCAGGTATCCAGAGCCCTGGGCAAGCCGATTATGGAGCATTGCCTCGACAAAACAAAAAAATTCTGATTCTGTGATCTCTTTCCGCTATCGGCACTTGAACCCGGGTCTCTCAGGTGAAAGTTTAGTATACTATGGACGCAATTAACCTTGCATTTTTCAAATGCCAAGAATACAGTGTTCGACTTTCTAGGAAATGACAAGAACTCGTCCCAGCAGATGCACCTTGTTTTATACAAAACAGTGATCTCTTTCCCCTCGACCTGTACTAGGTGGTGAATTTCCCTCCTCTATAAAAGAATAGCGGCGCACCGTGAAGGGCTACAGACCATTCGAACTCAGGACATTGCTTAGGGTGGAGCTCCCAGCGAGGACCGAACTTTATACAAGTCAGAGGGCTCGAGAGGAGTCTTTCATCTCATTTTTTAATTGATGGTTATTTGGCTGCGGTATTTTTCCTATGTATAAACCCCATATTCGTTGGGCATTCTTTTTTTTTTTTGGCGTTAAAATCCTAAACTATGACTGTATATCACTTCAAATGTGTGTTTTCCACATTGCCTTTATATGATGGACATGGCATATAATGGATTATAGAGAAATTTATATGTTGTGATATATAAATGGTGATATATATGCGGTGATATATATATGTTATAGTGGTAGCATGGTTATATGCGGTGATATATATATGTTACAGTGGTAGCATGGTTATATGCGGTGATATATATATGTTACAGTGGTAGCATGGTTATCAACATTCCTTTCAATGGTCAATGATATATAAATGGCGTAGCAGAATTCTATTCCTGCTCAGATTTTGGATGGTTTTGAATACACTTTCATATCAGAATCATTTTTTTAGCAGTAGAAGTTTTTTTTCCTCCACAAAAGCACATTTTGTTTTGCCATCAGAAGTATTATTCTATCAGCAGAAGTTATTTTTTTTTCACAGAATGCATTCAATCATATCCATGGTGGGAATAGTTCTCACTGGCAAGGAGAACTATCCTGAATGGTCCTGGATGATAAAACACACCCTCATCTTCAATGAGTTGTGGAAAGGAGTGTGTGTCGGAGAAGGAGAAAATGACCCAGTACAACCTACCTCAGACAAAGAGCTCGTCATTTGGGAAAACAAGAACAGCAAAGCTTATGCATTAATCGCAACATTTGTAAATGAAGAGGTGAGTCGCCATATTTCGTCATATTCAACTGCCTTCAAAGCCCTACAAAAGCTGAAAGAACTATATGACTCACATTCTGCACTTGAAGTTGCCCAACTCATGATTAAACTCTTCACTCTTGAACTGGAAAATAATGATCCTCTTGCTCTTGCATCTGAAGTAAAGTCTATAATGCATGATATCAAATCCACTAAGGTTGAATTGGATATTCCTCTTATTGCTTTTCTCAAGGCACTTTATCCTACTTACTCCAATTATATTGAGTCATTGCAAGAAAATGGAAATCTCAAAGATATAACCTTTGACTCTCTTGTGAAAAAGTTTGCTGAAAGAGAGAAAGCTTTCAGAAAGAAGATAGCCCCTGAATCTTCAGAAGAGACTGTGTGCCTTGCTCATAAAGAAAAGCATCCTGCTCAAGATTCGACAAGAGGAAGAGGTGGACGAAGAGGAAGAGGAAGATATTTCAGAGGCGAGGGGGCAGACATTCTCAAGGAGAAAAGGCAGATTTACACTGTATTCGCTGCAAAAGAAATGGACCACATGATGCCTCTACATGCAAGCTACCATGGGACAAAATTGAGCAGAAAAGAAACCAACAGAAAGGTAAAACTGATGATACAGACAAAGGTAAAGCACCTGAATCCGCTCACTATTTTGAGGCACAATGTAACATTGGAGTAAATGAAGATTTGTTTAATGCTTCACTTGCTTCCTGGAAAAATGATTGGTTGCTTGATTCAGGAGCAACCTGTCACATGACTCATAGAAAAGATTTTTTTGAAGATTTCACTAACAATGTTGATGGAGCAGTATACTTTGCAGATCAGTCAAAAATCAAGCCATCAGGGCTTGGCAAAATCAGGCTTAAACTGCCTGGTCTTCCAGACTTTCTTCTGGATCATGTTCTATATCTCCCACAGCTCAAGAGAAACTTGTTGTCCTTGGTCCACATTCATCAGAAAGGTAACTCCATTCATATAATTGATGGCAAGCTTGAGGTAAGAAAAGCATTTGACCACTCACTTGTCATGCGGGGAATAAAAGAAGAAAGGCTTCTCAAACTGCAAGGAACATCTGCTCATGCACAACATTTCTCATACAATTCTCATCATGAAGAAGGTACACTTCCATCAAGTTTATTATGACATTCTAGATTTGGACATTTGAACTATGACAGTCTCCGCTTATTGAAGAAAAATGGTGTTGCTAGTTTGCCTACAATTCCTAGAAAACTTAATCAATGTGATGCTTGCATTCTAGGAAAGCATAGCAAACAGTCTTTTCATGATTCACATTCAAGAGCACATAGGAAGCTTGAACTTATTCATTCAGATTTATGTGGTCCAATGCCTGTTCCTTCTACAAATGGAATAAATATATCATGACATTTATTGATGACTACACCAGAATGTGTTGGGTTTATTTATTGAAGAACAAATCTGATGCTTTCCTAACATTCAAGAATTTTCATAAATGGATTAAAAATGATGCACAATCTCATATTGGGTCTATTCGCACTGATAATGGAAAAGAATATACATCAAATGAATTTGAACAATATCTTCGCCAACATGGGATAAACATCAAACAACTGTGCCTTATAATCCCAAACAGAATGGTGTAGTTGAAAGAATGAATAGAACAATCTTGAATATGGTACGATCCATGCTTTTCTTCAAAAATGGAAAGATAATGTTTTGGGCTGATGCTGTTCTATGTGCTGCATATATAAAGAATAGATGTCCATCAAATGCTATAAGAAACAAGACTCCTTATGAATTGTGGTATGGACATGTTCCTTCGGTAAAACATCTCAAGGTTTTTGGTTCCACCTGTTATGCTTTGATACCAAAGGTACATAGAAACATCCTTGGTGCTAGAATTCATAAGTGTATCTTCCTGGGCTATTCAAACACCTCCAAAGCATACCACCTCTATGATGAAGTAAATAAAAAGTTTGTTGTATCTAGAGATGTAATTTTTCTTGAATCATCCAAATCTGACATATGTTGTT
>APFE030159659.1:24431-51533 GCA_000404065.3 Pinus taeda
TGCTCCTCTGATGGCTCTGCCTGCTTCCTTATAGCTATGCTTGTTCCTCTATCGCTGTGATGGTTGTCTGCATCCTCTGTTTTGCTCCTCTTGGCTCCTTTTGCTCCTCGAATATTTCCATATTGACATCAACGACAATCTGTGTCCAACATGCTTTAGAGTTGAAGCAAGACATTGTAGTAGTTTCTCATTCTTATCTAATTAATGAAAAGTAGTGGAGGGATTTTTCCCAATTGGGTTCCCCTATAAATCATTGTGTTATTGTGGTTTTGATGGTTCCATGTCATTGCATGTGTTTCTAAATTATGATTTCCATTTCGCAAAATAGTAGAGGAAATTTGTAATCTCTTGTTTTTAGTTCAAAATCATCAATAGTAGAACATTTCTATTAATTTCTACATGGTATCAGACCTTGAAAACATAATAGAAACCATTAAATAGATCTTCTCCTTCAAAAATTTTGATTTGCAAATTTAGTGAAGCAATTTTCCTCCATGCGGGAAAATGTCTTTAAACAAATTGAGATTGGAGTATGCCCTGGAGGGAACCTCAAATTTCATAGCTTGGAAGGATAGGATGGAAGTTGTACTAAATGATAATGGAGTGTTGGAGTACACCAAAACTAACATCCAAAACTAGCAGTATCAGATGCACAATAGTTAACCCAATGGATGAAGGATATCGCAAAAGGCATGAGGATCACCCTGGAGGGTGTGAGAGACCACATAGTCTCGAATTTACATGTCAAAGAAGCTACATTTTCTATTTGGAAGACCCTCACTAAGTTATTCAAAAATGGTAGTGATGCCAGGGAATTGGCATTGAGGAACAAGCTCAAAAACATATGAATGCAGAAAAATGAAACCATTCCACATTACCTCTCCAGATTCACTCAGGTTCGAGATGAACTTGGAGGAGTGGGAGAAAATGTACCATCTTTTGAGCTAATGAGCCTAGCTCTCCTAGGCCTTCCAAAATCGTGGCACAACTACAAGGACTCTGTAAATGGAAGGGTAAAATTACCAAATTGGGAGAGACTTTGGTTCGATTTGGTGCAAGAAGAAATTCGAAGGAACACTAGAGATGGAGTAACATCCAAGGATAAGGATGAAGAGAATTTTTCCTTGGTTGGGAAGGGAAAGAAACCTAAGGACAAGAAGGCCTAAAACAAGCCAAAGTCCAGCCAGAACAATGGCAAGAAGAAGGACCTAAGCAAGATAAAATATTTTCACTGCCACGAATATGGGCACTATTCAACAAAGTGTTCACATAAGACGTCTAATAAGACCTTTAGGAGGAGAAGGCGGTGAAGCACTTGCCTCACAATTCGAATTAGACTTCACTCTAATTGCATGCATGGCCAACATTATAATGGGGAGTGTGTGGTGTCTAGATTCAGGTGTCTCGTTCCATATGATAGGATGCTAAGAATTCTTTAGTAGCCTAGAGGAGAATGATCTCCATATGCACACAAAACTTGGGGATGATGGGAGGTACAATACCAAAGGAATTGGAACTGTAACCTTTAAGAGGGAGTCAGGCTCCCATCTTCATTTGAAAGATGTTATGTATGTACGTGGGTTGAAGAATACCTTGATATTTGTAGTTGTATTGGAGGACAGAGGCTATGAGGCTAAGTATGAGGAATCCACTCAAATATAAATTGGGCTTCTAATTGTTGTACCTAAGTTTTTCCTCAATGATCCTTCACTAACTCACTTTAGATAATTTAAAAAACTAAAAATATAACAATAATAAAAATACCTCAAATGAACTTTATGAATCTCTTGTTAAAGATACAACTTTAATATACATCACAATTACATTTAATTATATGATTATCACTAAAATTATACCTTACTTCATCAAACCTAAACATTCTATCAAACAATATAACCAGGAAAATTAACTCCCACACTATAGTGTTTTCCATAACATTTAAACAAAAAATTATATCAAAACCTAAACTCTATATAAAAAAAACAATAAAAAAAACTCGCTAATCTACAATTCATAAGCACATACATCTTAAAATATGTTAAAAAACATGATGGTAAAATTTCCAACTCCCTTGATGTATTGAACTCTCTCAAAGAGTCCTCAAACACAGATAGCCCAACTAGACTCTACTGTGTGTATTCGTTTTGTTACATCTACTATGCCACCCATAAACCCAAAATTGCACAAGTGTGCACTCAAGGAAGGTGTTGTAATCAGCCCCGATAATGCAACCCCACTCCAGATTGGGTTCAGTGAAATAACTCTTCATGATGAATGGTCAAGTGCATATCAGCCTTTGGCTCAAAAATATCCCCAATTGGCCAACACCTCCCATCAGTTAAGAGTTGTTTCCACAAACGATGGTAGAAATAGTCTGGAATTTCAATCTATGAATCGGTTGAGTCGTAATCTATTGATAAGACTTGATAAAATCCCTATTTCTCCCAGGCTGTCAGTTTTCTCTATTCTTACCACGAGTTTCCATAGTTATGTATAGACGCATAAGTTTTGTCCTTCACACTCCTGTATGTATTGTCAAGATAATACAAAAAATCCAACAAAAAAAAAGTACTAGTGTAATGGTGTTCCATCTAGTTCTCAGTCACACCATGCCCAACACTTTGATTGTCCAGACTGTATTATGATTCCCGCTCTAGATATTAAGATGTATAGCCTGCCTCGAGAAAAATTGAACAGTAAGCCTATACTCCCAGAAAGAACTCTAGAGCCTGGGAATGGTACTCCCAAGTTTCAAAATGGAACTATGCAATGTGACCTAAACTTTCTACACTATCATACTACTGTTGAGCCTGAACCAAGTGAGCAAACAAGAATGCTTAACTATGCCAATTAGCAGTCTGTTTTCCATGCACAAAACTTAGATGAATTGGCCCAAGATGTGATAGAGGTCAAGGAACATGTTAAGAAATTACATAAGACATTTGACACCCTTTATGCTCAGTCAAACTGAAAAACTACAGGTCATTACAGACTAACGAGGAGTGATTAGTAAAGCAGTTTCGAATTTTCAAAGTTTATTGCCAAGGCCATCATCCCCACTTCATTATGAAGATATTATACAAGAAGGAACAAATTTTAGCTATCATAGAGCCACCAAAAGCTCCTCAAGTCTCGTTCTGAAGATGATTGATCAAGATCATATCTCTGATTTAGATATTTTGGATAAACTTAATCAAGGAAGAAAAATGGCTTGTGGAAAGCTAAATCTTGTCAAACAGAAATTACAAGAATTTTCTATTTCTAAAATCAAAATGATAGGATCAAAAGAAGTTGGAGAATCTTCTAATAAGAACAAACATACTGAAACTTTTAATTTATCCAATAAAACTACAAAGACTTCCGAGTTAGACCTAGTACCTCAGCCACATAGTAGTCCTTTCTCCAAATGGACTAAACAGATGAATGGTATTGATGTTAAGGAAGAAAAATCCTCTGATATCAGTCATTAAGGTAATACAATGTTTATTAACTTTGATTGTCTAAACAAAGATCAGACATTGATTTTGTTGCAAAAGATAAATGCATGGGGATTCCAAAAGAAAGCAGATTCTAAAGCCTCCTGGAAGGACATAGTCATCCAAATCACTTGGGCACTAAATGGTAATGCTAGATTATGGTGAGATAAGCTTACCATAGCAGAACAATTAGAAATCCTTGACCATGATGACCCTCTACAAGCTATACTTGAAGCCATTTCTCATGAATTTCTCGGGATCATACCAACTGATGCTGACCACTATGCTCAGCTATTTATGAGCCAAAGGTTATGTAGTCTTGACTTGCTTTCAGACTACTATTGCACCATACAAAATATCTTCTACAAGATTCCTGATTACCATAATGTAGCCTACCTAACACATTATCTTGCTTCTGTGCCAGGGAAAATTCCTGAGTTAGTTCATCAGTCTCTCTCTGCTCAAGGAATCTCTATGGAAACACTTTCGTTGGCTGCATTGCATCAACATATACTTACTATTCTTATAAATGAATGTGATGCATATAACACAAAGAAGAATGTGAAAAATCAGTTGCATTTTAACCCTAGTATTTGTGACTCCTTTATAGAGACTTATAGGTTTGGACATTATAATAACTCCTCCAAGAAGGGTTCTCAGAAAAACCATAACCATAAGTGTTATTTTTCTTCGAAAGGGTCTAAACAAAAGAAAGAATATTTCAAGAAATATCCTCAATTGGCCAACACCTCCCATCAGTTAAGAGTTGTTTCCACAAACGATGGTAGAACTAGTCTAAAATTTCAATCTATGAATATGGTGAGTTGTAGCCTATCGAATAGACTTGATAAAAGCCCTATTTCTCCTAGGCTGTCAGTTTCGGTTTGACCTATACTCCCAGGTTGTCAGGCTGTCAGGCCTATACTCCCAGAAAGAACTCTAGAGCCTAGGAATAGTACTTCCAAGTTCTGAAATGGAACTATGCAATGTGACTTACAATTTATACACTATCATACTACTATTGACCCTGAACCAAGTGAGCAAACAAGAATGCTTAACTATGTCAATTATCAGTCTATTTGCCTTGCACAAAACTTAGATGACTTGGCCCAAGATGTGATAGAGGTCAAGGAACATGTTAAGAAATTGCATAGACTTATAGGTTTGGATGCTATAAGAACTCCTCCAAGAAGGGTTCTCAGAAAATCCAGAACCATAAGTGTTATTGCTCTTCGAAAGGGTCTAAACAAAAGAAAGAATATTTCAAGAAATATCCTCAATTGGCTAGCATCTCCCATCAGTTAAGAGTTATTTCCACAAATAATGGTAGAAATAGTTTGAAATTTCAATCTATGAATCCATTGAGTCGTCGTCTATCGAACAAACTTGATAAAAGCCCTATTGCTCCCAGGTTGTCATTTTCCTCTATTCCTACCACGAGTTTCCATAGTCATGTACAAACACATATGTTTTTTTGTTTTTTTTGTTTTGTTTGTTTATTTGTTTTTGTTTTTTTTTTTTTTTTTTGAACTTTAAACAAAGAGGATGTTCAATTATGGAGAACCCTCGAAAGCTTGAAAAACAAAGATTATTGTCCTGTGATAATATACCAACCCGATTCTTTAGGACTCCTATCAGAATCGTAATCGGAGTCACAGATTTCTTCATCATGGTCTTGATTGTGCAGTCCTAGATCAAAACCTGGGATGATGTATTGTAACTAGGGCGGTTCATGTCCAAAGCAAGCATAGAAAGGAGAGAAAGAATTGTGAGGATCAAGCTTGTCTGGCAGAAGTCCCACTTCTCCAAAGTATTCTATGCTGTAGTAAAACTGGGGCCAACTCAAGAGTTATTAATTTCAATTTTAGTTCCTATGTATAGTAGATCAAACTCAAAAATGTCATACTTGAGACCCCCTTCTTCCATTTCTTGGTGTAGAGTTGATAATGTTCCTAACGAGCTTCTGTAGCCAAAATTATCTTTTCTGGGAGTATATAAAACCATCAAAAGATTCAGCTGACCTTGTTCCTTTAGGTAGTGAAGCAACACTTTTAGGGACTTAGGAGCCCTCAATTTATGGACATTTATGATCGAGGTTGAAGCCCAAAAATGTCTATAACATGGTGTATTGCATAATACTCCATCCAATTGATGCTTGGCTAAGAAATGTAGACAATTCTGGAATAAGGAGCTCGAGCTTGGCAGAAATAAACATGATGGTTATTTATGGGATTCCAGTTAATATTATAACTATATCTTCCTTCTAATGAATTGAACCATTTTTCTAATATTATCTTCTGGATCTCAATTGGAAAGGATTTGATGATTTGAGTGTGACATTCCCAACAATATGTGTAATGACATGAGGAGCATCAATTAACAACAATTTTTTCTCTAGATGAAGAGCTTTCACCAATCTCAAACTTTCTCAACTCAAGAGGGTTATTAGAGTTTGCTCGTTCTGTGGTGAGCAATTTTGCTAAATAATTCTTTTTTCCAACCTTGTAGACAATTATGTCAAAGTCAAAGCCTTCCAACCATAATGACCATCTGAGAATTCTGGAGTTGCCTTGTTCAAGTAATCTTTTATTACTCAACATCCCTTTCATGTGCTTTAGATCAGTCTTAACAATGAAATGAACACTTTTAAGGAAGAGTCTAAAACGTTTTATGCCCTTTTTAACTGCAATAATTTCTTTATGTGAGGAAGGGTATTTGAGTTGAGGATCTGAAAATGTACCTGATGCATAAGCACAAACTTCCTCTTTTCTAGGATGTTTTTGTAGACATATTGCAGCCCAGCATGTGTCAGAAGCATATGTCTCAAGAATAAATGGAAGATTTGCTTAGGGTAGAGACAACAACGCCAATTGCTGTATTTTTTTCTTAATTATTTGGACCACTGTAGTCATTGCAGAGGTCCATGAAGCTCCTGATTTGAGACGTTGTTGTAGAACTATGGTGTTGCGAGCTTGTTCGGCATAAAATTGTCAGATGTAATTTAGTGCACCTAAGAATCTTTGCCCTGTCTGAATATCTGGTAGTTGGTTAGGAAAATTTAAGAGAGCAAGCAATATGTGAGGCTGGAGTTCAATCTTACCTTGTGCAATTATCAGACCAAGATAATGAATCTTTGTTTGTCCGATAATGAACTTATCAAGAGAGCTAGACAAAACTAAACCATACTTATATACAAACTGGTATAATGTTTCTAAATGTTGTCTATGTTGTTGAATATCTCTATTAAAAATCAACAAATCATCTATGTATACAATGACAAATGGTAAATCTCGAAAAATATCTTCCATCATTTTCTGGAATTCGGATGGGGAATTCTTCAACCCAAAAGGCATCACTGTCCACTGGTACCATAAAGGGTGTTTTAAACCTGTCTTCTGGAGCAATGCCAATCTGCCAAAATCCACTTTTCAGATCAAACTTACTAAGGATATTGGCTTTTGCAATCTTAGAGAGAAGGATCTCCTTGTTTGGCAAGGGATATATAATTGGGAGTAATGCATCATTTAGAACTTTATAATTGATTACCAACCTAACCTCTTCTTATGCCTTTTTGCTTTGAATGTTTATTCACATAGAACGCAGGACATGCCCATGGGATTTTGCAGGGCTCAATGAGCTTTCTCTCAAGCAACTGTTTTATTTCCCTGCAAAGTTCTTGTTCAGAGGGACTCATGTGATTAGCAGATGCTTTATGTGCTTGATGGGTCTGAGCATCTTTAAAAGGCAAATTTACAAAATATTTTTCCCTAAACCAGAAGGTGTCAGGATGTTCTGAAGTGCAATCCTTCTGGAATTTGGAGACAATATCCTTTAATAATTCTTGGCCATTTAGGTTAGCATGCTTGATTATCTTTTGAATTTTTGCCCCGTCCTGAACAAATTCTTCAATAGTCTCTGGAGTATCCGTCTTAATTCGGATTGCATATTTGCTTTTAACTGTGACTGCTATCTTGGCTTGGTGCACAATGAATGTAATTGCATCTTTGTCAACTAGGATAGGCATATATTTATTCACAAAATCTTGTCCCAATAGCATTTCACAACCAATATCATAGTTATATAGGGTGACATATACAATAGTAGATGAAAGCAATATAAGAGTTGTAAGCAATATAATTGCGGGTATATCTGCATGAGCCAGGACCAGAGTTGTAAACTTTGAATTCATTTGATCAAGTTTTTGAATTTGATGTTGAATATGATCTGCTAACTCTACCATCTTTTTTGCTTATTTTTAATATCTTCTTCTATCTTCCGTATTTCATCTAAAATCATTTCTTCCTGAGAACATGAGGAAGGAAGTGGTTCTAAGGCAGAGGCATAGGAGGGTTTATACTAGTCCTCATGATCTAATTCTGCTTCATCATTCTGCAACACTAAAGACTCTTTTAATTTGTTGATCCTCTCTTGGGGTCTTCATGTGGGAATTATCAATCCTGGAGCAAGAGCATCTTTTTGTTTTTGGAGAGACTGAAGCATTTCTTTTGAACTTTGTACAAAAAACATAAGCAATCTAAAATGTATGTACAACCATCACTGCTAGAAGAACATGCTATAGACATTTTCTAAAAAATATTTTCTACATCAGAACCAGAGTCACTATATACAAAAAAGTATTCGTAGTCAGAATCTGATTGTGAAACCAGATCCCAATCAACCAGATTTTATGTGGTGGTGAATAACTCACATATTTTGTTTTGAACTCCTTTCTTTTTATGAGGACACTCATTAGTCCAGTGTCCACTTTTGCTGCAGATAAAGCATGTGGATCCCTTTGCTATTTTTTTTGAAGACATACGTGGATCTATGAGACCTTTTAAATCTCTGAGGATATCTTGAAATATTTTTTATTAGAGCCAAAGAGCCAAAGAGTGAAAGTTTACCTACTGTAGGCGAAAGTCGAAGGTCATGCACTGTGATAAGTCTCATTTGAAGACGAGAGGAGGTTGTGTTTGGGCGTGAAGGCGGTAGACCAAGGATTGCAACCAATTTTATGATTTTTCAGGGTCCTCTTCTTCTCTCTCTTGTATCAGTATGGACTCTAGGCAAACTTATGAGTTTTCTGAATTGCGCAAAGCCGCACATGATAGACGATGGTCATGGTTGTCCAACTTTTGAATAAAGATAATAGGGATTTTCTATATAACACTTGTGTCATTACTCAGGAGTTTGATCCCTAATCAAACTAGACACTTCCAAATATTGATGTAGATAAGATTTATAATATGCCCGTGTTTAAGTTCAGAGCTGCCCATCTTTTTCATTTTACTTTTGTTAACATTCCAATCTCTCTATCGCAACAAGTGTGTCAAGTTCCTTTAGTCAATAGAGAAGATATATAATGGGGTCTTGAGAATGACTTCCGGTATATCCATATTGGCCTTATACAATTTGGTATTAATCCTTTGGTGCGACTAGGATTGAATACTTCTAGTTTGACTTGCGTCCTTAACTCCAGAGCCAATGAGTTTAATGATGCCTTGCTTGGCGAATTCCAAAATCCTCTGAACAATGGTCTAGTTTGGTCCTCTGTGATCTCTAGGTGTCAAGTATCACTGAGTGGCCCTTACATCAATGAGTTTTTGCAAGCCTTTATTCAATTCCATGGCTTCAGTTTCGCTCCTCAAACACATATAACCCAACTACACTCTAGTGTGTGTATTCGTTAACACAACCCCACCCGAGATTGGGTTCACTGAAATAACTCTTCCTATGAATGATGAATGGTCAAGTGCATATTAGCCTTTTGGCCCAAAAATAACCCCAATTGGCCAGCACCTCCCATCGGTTAGGAGCTCGCATCAGTTAAGAGTTGTTTCCACAAACGATGGTAGAACTAGTCTGAAATTTCTATCTATGAATCCGTTAAGTCGTAGTCTATGGACCAGACTTGATAAAAGCCCTATTGCTCCCAAGCTGTCAGTTTTCTCTATTCCTACCACGAGTTTCCATAGTCATGTACATACGCATAAGTTTTGTCCTCCACACACCTGTTTGTATTGTCAAGATAATACAAAAAAAATCCAAAATAAAAATACCACTGTATTGGTGTTCCATTCAGTTCTCAGTAACACTATGACCAACACTCTGATTGTCGACACCATGACCAACACTCTGATTGTCGAGACTGTATTATGATTCCCGCTCCAGATATTAAGATGTATAGCCTGCCCCAAGAAAAATCGAACAGTAATCCTATACTCCCATAAAGAACTCTAGAGCCTGGGAATAGTACTCCCAAGTTCCGAGCATCCAAACCTATGCAATTTCTTAACATGTTCCTTGACCTCTATCACATCTCGAGCCAAGTCATTTAAGTTTTGTGCATCCAGTAAATTGCAATCAGTGAATGTATTATGTTATTATGATAAGAAGTGACGCGTCCATACTCCCACACTCAGACCCTAACTTCCCTTGTGATGTCACTGGATCGTAGACTGCGTTTCTCAACCCAATTTTCGTTACTAATCATGGAAGGAGCTACGCTCTGCAACTAATCCTCTACCCTCCCTATTTCGACAAAAACATATCCAAGAGTAAGCCGAGTATTTAATGGCATTGGTATTGCCTCCAACGTTATCATCACTCAATTACTTCCCTCCTTACAGACTCAAAAACTGGGACTCACCAGCAACTGATGATTATTTTGGGTTAATATTTCTTCCATGTAAAAAACCCTATATGTCTGCACAGATTGATTTTAATGGAAGACACAGAGGGAAACAAAAGGGTTCACTTCATCAATGTAATAAGAAAAATATCGGCGGTATGGGTATTGAGGTGTGCTCTGTATCTGTAGATCCGCGGTTGAAAAAAGCATTGGATATGGTAGACGCTATGGATCAGCAGGGAATATCACTCGATGCAGATAATTATGCTTCGCTACTGGAATCATGCGCAAAGTTGAAAGCTCTGCACGAGGGCAGGCGAACACATGCCCACATGCTCAACAGTGGAATTAAGCCCACTGTATTTTTGTGGTCTAAGCTTGTGAGCATGTATGCCCACTGTGGGGAACTTGAGGTTGCACGCGAAGTGCTTGACAAAATGCCTGAACGAAATGTGTTTTCATGGAATGCATTGATCGCAGGATATGCCAGGCATGGGTTGTGTGAGGATGCGTTGAGATTGTATTTACAGATGCAAAGGAGTGGTGCGCAGCCGGACAAGTTTACATTTCCTCGTGTACTGAAAGCGTGTGCAGGCCTAGAAGCTTTGCATCAGGGCAGGGAGATACATTGTGATATAGTGCGAAGAGGGCTGGAGTCTGATGTTTTTATAGGGAATGCGCTTATAGACATGTATGCAAAATGTGGGAGTCTTGAGACTGCACGACATTTATTTGAAAAAATGCCTGAGAGAGACATTGTATCGTGGAATAGCGTGATTGCAGGATATGTGCAGAGTAGGTATTGTGAGGAGTCGTTGAAGCTGTTTCGCGAAATGGTTTTGGCAGGATTGAAGCCTGATGCTGTTTCTATTGTTTGTGGGCTATCGGCGTGCGCCTATATAGGAGCTCTCCGACAAGGTAAGGAGATCCATCGATACATAATTAGGAGTGGAATTTTAGTGAATGGCTTTGTGGTGTGTGCTCTCATTTACATGTATTCCAAATGTGGCAGCATAGAGGATGCACGCCAAGTATTTGACAGGAATCCTGAAGAGGATTTGGATGTGTGGAATGCAATGATTAAAGGGTATGCGATGCACGGGCAAGGAGATAGTGCTGTCTGTCTGTATCATCAAATGCTCTTATCAGGTAAGAAACCTGACCATATTACATTTCTTGCTGTGCTGTATGCATGCAATCACGCAGGCTTGGTGAATGAAGGACGCAAATACTTTGATAGCATGGGTCAGCATTATGGCGTTAGGCCAAGGGTAGAGCACTATGCATGTATGGTTGACCTACTTGGGCGTGCAGGATTCCTGGATGAGGCACACAGTCTTATAACAATGATGCCAATAGAACCTAATGCTGCTGTGTTTGGGGCTTTGCTCAGTGGCTGTAGAGCTCATGGCAATATAAATTTAGCCGAATGTGTTGCAAACCGCCTATTTGAATTAGAGCCTAATAATCCTGGAAATTATGTGTTGCTATCAAATATTTATGCTGCAGCTGGCAAGTGGGAAGAAGTGGCAAAAGTGAGAGCAGTAATGAAAGATAGGGGTTTGAAAAAACCAGCGGGATGCAGCTGGATTGAGGTTAAAAATAAAGTGCACACATTCCTTGTGGGAGACAAATGGCACCCACAATCAGAACATATTTATGAGAAGTTAGAGAGCTTGACTAAGGAGATCGAGGCAGTAGGGTATGTTCCTGATACCGACTTTGTGTTGCGTGATGTTAATGAAGAGGAGAAGGAAGACATCCTTCACAGCCACAGTGAAAAGCTGGCTCTTGCATTTGGACTTATCAACACATCCCCAGGCACATTAATTCGAATCACAAATAACCTCCGTGTGTGTGGTGATTGCCACAATGCAACCAAGTTCATTTCCAAGATTGTAGGCCGGGAAATCATTGTGAGGGATCCCAACCGCTTCCATCATTTTAAGAATGGACTGTGTTCATGCAACGATTATTGGTGATCCAATTAATAAAAGCTTGTCTGATGGGCTGGTAGGCAGGTATTGGCCATTTGGCATTACTTCTGTTGATTGCGTTTGGCAGGCTTTGTGGATTTAGGGTAACACAATCAGTCCTACGGCAATTTTGTACACCTGGTTTAGTTTAGGTCGTCAAATATTTTTGACTAAACCACCTTTGACAAAACTTTCTTGGTATGCAGATAAACGATAAAAACAACTGGGATCAGGTGGGTGAAATTGCAGGAATATTAAATTAGCCTCAAAATCCTTTGCAACGTCTGTATCTTCTGCCTTTTTGTTGTTACCTGATAAAAACATCTACATATATCAAACTATTTAGCAGGTCTTTTCTAGCTAGAGTCAAGGAGCAACTGTCTTAGAATAGTCTTCTCTCCTTACTGAGAATTTCAACTCTATCTTATTAATTTGAGTGTGACAACAAAACTGATAGAGGGTTGATTTGCCAAGAGAAACATTCCAGGAGCACAATTATGTTTCCAACTTTCCATATGTGAAAAAACGCCATTTCCATTGAAAATGGGCATGTCAACAGAAAAGTAGCACAACAAAGATGAGACAAAGTGAAGCCTTGTATCATAATTCATTTTTTGTAATTCTATAAGATAAGCCAGCTTTTCCACAAGAACGAAAAGGTGCATGATAATGCCTAAAAGTACTTTGTCATGTTTTCTTAAAGGGGGTTATTGAGTGAAGGATAGATGAGAGATATATGTCGGATTCCCACCTCCTAGTTGACATTGATGCCAGATATCTTTAACTATTACTATTGAAAGGATAGGCATATGATATTGCAGGGTATGTGAAATTTGTCTCTGTCTGGAAAGACTAGTACACAATTATAACTTTGCTTGCTAATAATTCCCAAAAACCATGGGTTTTCAGTGCATGTGAGCAGAGAACTGTGGAAAAAGACAGTTAAAGTACTTACTGCATTCTTCCATAACAAATGGAACATTATAGTAACATTAGCACAAAGAGTAGCAATCAATGGATGCGTTCTCTAGATTTTTCTTGATGATAATATATTGTGACAAAGTGATGTGAAATTCTAGTGCATTTCTCCAGGTCAAAAATTTAGATATTTTCGTAGAAATTGGAAACTTATTCCATCAGGTACTACTGTAGTTTTGAGACATAAATAGATAAACCTTAAGGTAATCAAATTGATGGAATTGGTAAACCAAGTCAATATGTTTAATCTCAATTGTTGAATAGTTTAACAGAGGACTGACCAAAAGGCAATGTTTTTTCATTTCGTTGAAGCTTGTGTAAAGGGCTTATGTAATGTTTGAAGTGGTTCCTGAGTAGACGTGATATTTACAATGTCCCTAATTCTTTTGTATTGAAATGCAATCTCTACCTGGTTGCCTTCAAAACATGCATATGATGGCCATAACTCACCCTTGGGATGAGGAATTGTTAAATTTGGAAACTAGGGCCAAATTTTACTTTGGATAGCTCTGAAGAAGATAATTATTGCATTAAATTCCTCTTTTTGAGAGTACCAAAATCGACCTAAAGATCATTAAATTTAGATAAGGAAAAGTGTATTTTTGAAATTAACCCACACATGTGAAACTTATCAAGGTCGGCTTGGAGTTAATTCTACAAGTGAAACAACTCTCCTCCTCATATAAAAGGCAGTGTCCTCCAACCTCATTTGAGTACCTCACACATATTTTCTTCTCTCTGAAATGACCGCAGAAGGAAGGTATCTCCAGCGAAGGATGAAGGGCCTGTTTGGTGTCATGTCAGGGTTGTTTGGTGGGCCGTGTCCCTTAGGAAGAAGGCCGAGCCTCTTAGGGTCAAGTCTGGGCACATTTGTGGACTGTTCTAGGCTTCTATATCTTCTATTGCAGGTCTGAGTTGTATCTAAGGTTGACTGCAGGCATAAGGAGATGTTGAAGTGTGTGGGTGTAATTTTATAATGAGAAATCCCTCTTCTAAGTGGGCCGCACCTACTGGAGCTCTTCACAAGCTGGCCGCAGGCCTTACCATGCTGATTAATAAGCCAAGAGGGTATGCATCTACCCAGGTGGGCCGTGGCCCCAATTCTGTGAAGATTGGTAGACGTGGAGGCCTATTTGAAGGCTGAATTAAGTGCAGAATTGTACCAGAGGGAGGTCAGCTTATGATGAAGAGAGGCCGCAACAGTATAAGGGTGTTTTGAATATGTTAGTGAGGGCTATTGCAGTATGACACATACCCTAACCAGGAGTTGCTATCATCAACAATAATCTCCAGCAATTGCTTGTGCAGAGATGATGTGATTGGATAATTCTGGATGCTTGTTGGATAGATTGAACAACTTACAGTAGCTTCTTAATGAACTGCAAGTAACCCTAACCAGACACAGTCTCCTCAGCTTTATGACATCAGTAACATCTTGACTGCTCCAGAATTACAATTGTGATTGGACCATCTACTTATCTAAGGGCTGTGATACTGGATCTACAAATTGGCAAGTCAATTTTGACTTTGAACTATTGTATTCTCTCTCTGCTGAATATTTGATTATAATAATAAGAAGAATTGATCAAGGGTTTTCCCTGGCTTGTGCCATATTCTTGTTTTCTCTTGTCTTCAACACTTTTCATTTATGTTCTTTCCTTAGTTACTGTCAATATGTGATTGCTAATGGTAAACAAATTGATCAATAATTGGCCTACTAAGGAACACTGAAGTAACTGTCTTAAGCAAAGAACATGTTAACCTAAAATTAACAGGAATGCTTTTTGATTACAGTCTACAAAGCAAACTTCTCCTACATAAAGATCCCCTTGCCACATTTAAACTCAAAGTCATGTTTAATATTATACACAACTACTGAAAGTGTAGTCATGTTTACTATTATACACAACTATTGAAAGTGTAGAAATTCCACGAAATTCTGCAACTGCTAATATGAACAATATGAAGACAAGTTTCTTTTCATATAGACACAAAATTTTTGTACCAAATTGCAGTGGAATAGGAACTGAAATAAACACATAATTCACACAATAAAACAACACAATTTTTTTAGGGAATTGTTGACGGTGCTGGATCCCACCAACATACAAGGGGTCTCCCTGATATGAAGTCCCAATTAGAGACCTCACACCGTTTGGTATAGGAGCCCCATCCGGAAATGTGGCCCGATTGTCATATACTTAAAGATTTGCCTTGGCTGTAGTTGTTAGCAGGAAAGAGCAACACACATGTACTTTCGAATGAGCAAGTATGCCTTGTGAAATGTTCAATTGTAATATGTATCCAGGTTCGTTCATCGGAAGGGAAGAGAAAGTGAGGATTTAGAAGAAAAGTATTAGTACTATTCCAATAAAGACGCACGCACATACATATGAAAGAATCGTTAACTGTCTAGCAAGGTAGTTCACATAGACATAACGATCATTTAAACAATTACAACACACATCCAATGATATGAGCACCAAAGTCATTGAAATAGTTCAATTTCCTTGGTACATATGAACAACACACATACCACAAACATATAAAGAATAGTCTTATTACATTCACGATACGTGCATGAAAGCGTGTTGGCTCAATGAGCTTCAAATATTAAGCAAAAGTTCCAAGATACTTTGAGACAATGAGACACCACTAGCACCAATAGTGGAGCATTAAGCCACTACTTGCTCTCCAAAAGAACAATCTTTCTATCTAATGTCTAGGTGGAGAAGCCAAGGTGAAAAGTCCTTTGCTTGAGTAATGATGCTTCTTTTATAACAAGAGGAATGACCTTTCATATTCCTCATGACTCTTGAACTATCCTCATGAGCCTTGGACTTCTAATGTGACCTTCCATGAGACTTTTAGACTTTTCCTAATGACTCTTTTGTCCATGTATGACTCTTGGACTTCCACATATTTACATTACAATATTTTCCAAAATTACATCATCATTTTCCACATCACCATATGACGACAACATGACAAATCATAGACATTGATGACTTGGACTCATAGTGACTTGTAACATGGAGTTCTTTGAGAAGTGACGACACTGCCACTATGTCGTCAATACTTGTAACAAATCTTGCATTGTTGTTGCCTTCTTCCCTCCAAAGGGTCTTGAGAAATCATGGAGTCTTCATGGGTCACTTTGATCATCCGGATCCATCATTTCTTCAACTACTGCAACAAGGTTTCTATGTACCTTTTGTCTTCAAGATGCTTCCGTGGGCAGTGTTCTTGACAAATCTTCGCATAGATCCTTGCCATGCTTTATTGAACAACTGCAAGTATAGATCACTCGTGGCAAGCAAATGTTAGCTCAAAAATCTCCTACTCTATCATGTTTTATGCAAATTTTTTCACTGTGGCTCTAAAGTGCACAAAGGAGAGAGAGAGAGAGAGAGCTTCTGGGTGCAAAGCACACTTGCAGGAGACAGAGGAGGGCTTCACTGCTCACCGAGACTGTGCCATGTGCAGCTTTGGAGGAGGAGGAGGCAAGGTGGGCGCAGGTTGTAGTTGCAAGAGGAAAGAGAGCAAGATTGTCCACTAAAACTGCACCATGCACTAGGGAGGAAGGCCAGGGCCACAAGGAGGGTGCGGATCGCAGTACTAAGGCATAGGGGGAGGCATCACTGCCCTATAGAAGTGTGCAGTGCACCACACTGGGAGGCATAAGCAAGACTGGCGTAGTGAGGGAGGACATGTAGCAAGGAGAAGGGTCTGCTGACTAGAATTGCATAGTGCGCAGGAGAGAAGGATAGAGAGGGATTAGGGTGGCATAGGTCACAATTCTAGCTGACAAGGAGGGTCTCCACTAGGCCTTAGAAGTGCGCAGTGTGCTCTTGCTAGCCTGGAAGGCAGGCTTGCAAAGTCAGAAAAATGGTTAAGTACTGAATGGTGAAACATGTGAAAGAACACTGAGTTAGGGGTATTTTCAAGCGTTACACATCTCAACTCATAAAAGAACTTAGACAACACCAAGGATTAAAGGAGGGTCTCCACTAGGCTTTAGAAGTGCGCAGTGTGCTCTTGCTAGCCTGGAGGGCAGGCTTGCAAAGTCAGAAAAATGGTTAAGTACCGAATGGTGAAACATGTGAAAAAACACTGAGTTAGGGGTATTTTCAAGCGTTACACATCTCAACTCATAAAAAAAC
Organism: Pinus taeda; assembly: GCA_000404065.3. NCBI lineage: Eukaryota > Viridiplantae > Streptophyta > Pinopsida > Pinales > Pinaceae > Pinus > Pinus taeda. Next base: position 41,656 of record APFE030159659.1, read on the forward strand.
ATAGACAACACCAAGGATTAAGAAATATACGTCAAAATGCTAGTTCACAAACACTCTCCAAGTGCAACGGACAAAGTATGCGCAGTTGCGACCAATAAGTGTTGTTTTGTAACAAGGAAGCGCACTATGTCTCCAAAGTGTACAATTGCTTCTCTTAGTGATTTGACGACACTTAGGAAGGAACACAGACACTTGAAACATGTGTAAAAACATGAAACAACACTTGAGGACCAAAAGCGACACTTCACATGACAAAAGGTAGGCTCCAAAATTCAAATATAGCAAACTTTTGGAAGGTGTTGTAGTAGCGATAACACTTGGCGACACACTGGGTGAACTTCAACTTCTCTGTTGGGGAGTAGCTTTCGGTAAAGAGCTCGCCCTTCAGGAAGTATTGATTCTTTAAGTGGATTACTTCGGTTTTCCCACTTAACTCGATTATAGATGTAGTACCCACCTTTCCTTCCTTAGTTTAACACACCAATAAAACTTGCCATTTCACAATTGTTTCGATCTAGGAGAAGGGTAATATGTAATTGCAAGTTAAAGATAATCAGAGTCATAGTTTTCATCTATGGTGTTGTTCTGCTGCCAGCAGGCTTTTTCAGTACTCTGGCAGAGTCACTATAGGAACACAAGTATTGCTTCGCTGCTAGCGAACCTGGTCAGTACCCCGACGAAGTTACTTGCTTCACCTCCCTGCGTAGGAAGCCTTTCTCTTCTTTCACCCTTTATTTATTTTATTTACAAAACTGTCTTAGGCATTTATTATTTCATAGGGGCGGAATAGGGATCCTGACTTATTGAGAGCAAAAGAGGTTGTTCCTTCAGAGAAGGTTATATATACCTCTGATATTGGTTTGCTCACTATTGAGTTTCCCCTTTCCCTTCTTTACTCGATTGAATTAGCATGTAGAACACCAAGTAAATTCAATACCAAGTTAAGGAATCAGGATGCTAGAATAGTTACAAGTATCATGGTTCCACTCAAAGGTTTCCTCTTGAATGTATCGTATTTTTCGTCTGGACATTACTTGACTTAAGGCGTTTTCCCAAACAAGGAAGGAGAACTAACAGATAACCAAACGTTGAGATTGTCACAATCCCTGTTCATTTCGCCACATAATCTTTTCAAGCCATACATACGCTCTCACACAAGGTCTTATTTATGTACATTGACCAAGATAAAGGGAAAAGAAACAAGACTTGATAGGAACAAACAACACAAAAGCAAGAAAGAAAACTATACATAAGAAGGATTGCAGCCCAGGGCTGCTACTGAAAGTAATGTTTAAGATCTCAACCATTGACGGGAAGAGGGCCAATCCTCCGATCTAAGGATCTCAACTTGTAAGAATGGTGGCCAAACTTTTTGATGATGGTGTATGGTCCAATCCACAAAGCTTGAAATTTGGTGTGCTTGCCTTTCTCTTCTTGGGTTTTGTCCGACTTCAATACTAGGTCACCCACACCGCAAATCTTTGTTCCTTGCGGATTTCTTATGAAACCAATGTTTGATTTGGTTATGGTGCATGGCAAACTTTTCTTTTGCTTTGAGCCTTTCTTCCTCAAGGTTAAGAAGAGTATCTATCCAATTTTGAACAAGGAGACATGGTTTGCCTTGAGATTCCTAAGAAAGTTGCAAGGCTGGAAGGTATATGTTTGGTGGAAGGATAGCCTCTTTTCCATATATAAGGAAATAGGGAGACGTTTTCAGAGAGGGTTTGGGAGTGACATGGTCAACCCATAATGCATTCACCAAAACATTATGCCAATTCTTTTATTCAGAGAAGACAGTTTTCTTGATAATACAAATTAAGTTCTTAGTGGTAGGCTCGATCAAACTGTTTCCCTATGGGTAGTAGTTTGATGCATGCTTTAGAACAATACCATTTTCTAATGCAAACTCATAAAGCTTTAGCGAAGAAAAATAAGTTGCATTATCAAAGAAAAGCAATCTAGGAATGCCGGACCTGGTTATGATACTCTGTTTAAGAAATTGGATGACTTCCTAATCATTAACTTGTCTTAGCGGAACTGCTTCGGTCCACCGAGTGAAATAATCTGTTGTGATTAAGATGTATCGGTGTTGCTTTGATGAATTAGGAAAGATTTCATTGATAACATCCAATCCCCATTGTTGGAATGGTTCTTCGATTGCTATGGGTAGCCATGAGGCAGTTGGCCTTTGATCATGACCAACACATCTTTGACACATTGGGCACTTTTGGGCATAGGCATGAGCATCCTTAAACAATGTAGACCAATAATAGCTGACCCTCTTCACTTTATGAGTAGCAGTATCGCCTGCAAAGTGTCCACCTGCTGGTCCATAATGGAGATCTCTTAACACCCTTTTTGAATCTGGAGGCTCTAAGCATATAAGCAGGACACCATTGTTGTGCTTTCAAAAAAGCACACCATGCACAAGTTGGTAAGATAAGGCTTTTAGACGTATTGCCCTCTTCTGTTTAGCTGATAGATGTGAAGGCAAGGTGTCGTGCTATAAGTATTGTCGTATATCTAAAAACCAAGATGTGGTTGTACTTGTGGGAGGAACTTGCTTAATATTATACATCTCTATTTCTTTTTCTCACATAGAAGGATCTTCGTCTAGTGAATCCATCGCTTTGGCTGCGAGTCGACAAAGACCATGGCATGAATTGACTTGATTTCATTATCATATTCTTGTAAGCACGTCATCCAGTTCGCTCTCCTCTCACCCAACTCTTGTTGTACAAAGGGTGTTCTAATTGCTGGGTGAGGTACATAGATAATCGTGTGAGCTTTTAGGAGGTAAGGCCTAAAGTGTTTAACCGCCTTGTATGCTGCGTACGCTTGCTTATCAATGGCGGGATAATTCATTTATGATCCCTCTAAGCCAACACTCATGAAAGATATAGGTCGCTCATTTCCTTGATTGTCCTTCTATGTTAATACGACCGCAATATATGAGTCAGAAGTGAAAGTATACAACAAAGAAACCTTTGCCACAATCCAGACACTATAAGGCTGGAGCATCAACTATGGCTTGCTTGATTCAGGAGAAAGCATCCTTTTCCCTCTTATCCCATTTGTATGTAGCATCTTTCTTTATCATCTCTTGTAACGGTTTGACAATTTGTGCGTAGTTAAAGATGAACTTACGTAGGAAATTGATCTTTCCCAAGAAAGATTTCATTGCTTTCTTGTTCACAGGAAAAGGGATTTGAGCAATAGTTTAGACCCTTTTGGGATCAACCTTGATTGCACTCTTAGCAATGATATGTCCTAAGAGGTTACCTTTGGGGACACCAAAGATGCTCTTTTTTAGATTCAATGAAATTCCATATTTGCGGCATTGCTTGAAAATCTGTTTTAGATGACAAATATGATAAAATCTCTTCTTAAAAAACACTGTTACATCATGTTAATAGACTGCTACACTTTGTCCAATCAATCCACAGAATGCGATGCCCATGGTTTGTTGAAATGTAGCGCTAGCATTTATAAGCCCAAATGGCATGCACTTGAAAGCAAAAGTTCCCCACTTTGTCCTGAAAATGGTCTTTAGTCTGTTTGGTTTTGTTAGTAGCACTTGATTATATGTAGAAAACCCATCTAGTAGCGAGAACATCTCCGACCTAGATATCGTTTGGAGTATCTGCTCCATTGATGGCACGAGATAATTGTCTTTATTTGAAGCCCGGTTGAGGTTGCGAAAGTCAACGCATAAGCGTATCTTCTTGGATTTTTTTCTAACAGGAACCAGGTTGGAAACCAACGTAGAATGTCAAACTTTAAAAATGATCCGAGCATCCAACAACTTCCTTAATTCTTTTTGAATCAGGAGTTCAAGAGTTGGATGAACTTTCCTTTGTTTTTGCTGAAACGATTTCGCCCCTTCTTTGATAGGAATGACATGCTGGATGATACGTGTATCACATGTCTTTAAAACATCACACATCCATGCAAATACATCTCGATACTGTTTGAAAAGGCAGATAAAATCCTATCGTTCTTGAGCAGAACAACATGTACTGAGGTTCACATACTTCAGATCTTCTTTGGTTCCTAGATTGACTTGTTTATGTGATAACATTGAGCTATGAGTCTTTGTATTCACTGGTCCTTTGAAACGGTTTTGCAGTTCATAGAGTTTCTCAAGAGATACCACACCTTTGGGCATAGTATTTCGTTTCGGTGCTTGAGTTGCCTCTTGCAAAGCCTTCTTGTGCTCATCTTCTTTAATAGCCACATCTTTGAACACATCTGCATGGCCATGAAGTGCAGTATCTATTGGTCATCATTAAATATGCGAAAGTTAGTGACATTATCACGCATAGATGGCTTATAAATAGTTTCTATAGAAAAAACATCTTTTAATGATGACATTCTAACAACTACATTGGCAAATGTATCTGTGGTAGCATTACGAACTCTAGGAACAAAACTAATATTAAATGCTTTAAAGAATGAAATAAATTGCCATACCTCTTGTTGGTAGTTTTTCAAGTTAGGTGAAACACAGAGAATGGTATTCCGTACCTGACAAGTAACAATCTTTGAATCACCAATTACCTTAAGTGCTTCCACCTTGAGGTCTATGGCTTTCTTTAACCCCAAAATGAGTGCTTCATATTCAACAGTATTATTTGTGCACCTGAATTTCAAGCGACATGACAAAATATACCTTTTATTCCGAGGGTCAATAAGAATAAACCAGCTTCAGAACTATCCTGAGTCTTAGAACCGTCAAAGTATAAGGTCCAAATATTAGTAGCTCCTGAGCTAGTTGCTACACTAGTAGCATGTACATCTATATTATAGGTTTCATTTGCACCAGTTGGATTGCAGGGAAGGAACTCCAACTATGTATCAGATGGTACAGGTGAAGGCTGCGCTTGATAACACCTGTGATCAACTTCCAGAAAACAATTTTCAAAGATGATATCTGCAAAGCCGACTGGCTCATTGTGTCCTTGAAGTGTTGTCACGGCGTACTTCATGTAAGGCTCACTTTATACTCGAATTTGATTGTTTCTGCCCTTATAAGGAAGCCATAAATGTGTCCAGTTTGTTGAGAAAGACCCTTGCAGTTTGCTGGACCAATCTCTACTCAGAAGCAAACCTTAGGCTTCCAAAATGTCCACAATAACAATATTAATGCATTGGTGAACTCTATGGTCCGATGACAAACAAATGATGACATTATTAAGTTCACCAATTGCCTAGACTGATGATCTGTCTAGTGGTATGATCCGTGCATCGGTCTTTTCCCATTTAACAATAATTTTCTTAGCAACAGATAGAAACATAACATTTGCAGATGCACCAAAATCAATGAGACAATTATGGCCATTATAGTTAAAGATTTTAAACATTAAAAGAAAAGGGGGCAAAGAGTGTTAGTATTTAAATTAACAACATTAACTACATACTCGAGAATGCCATGAGACTTATTGGGCATAACTTGAGAAGCAGGAATTTGTTACCTGATAGAGGCTGTGATGCAAGTGCTTGGATGATCAATTCACGTTGCCCTATTATCTTTGCGAGCTCAAAGATTGAAATGTTGGCACGAGCTCTTTTCATATCCTCAACAATATTATAATCAATACTATTAGTCTTAACAGGCTGTGCTGAAGTTCTGGTGGTGTAGCTTTGTTCGAAACTTCTGAAGTGATGGACTTACTCTTATTGTTCGTGGAAGTGTTCTTAGGAGGACGAGCACTTTCAAACTTATTCTATAAACTCTGAGCAAGATTAGTAGGTAGTAAAATCTTCTCAACAATTGCTTTTTAAGCTCTTCCTAAAAAATTGGTCCTTTGCTCCTCAAATTATATCGCTCAGTTGTTTGCCGAGGAGGATCTTCACTCGCAGGTGGTTAATCAACACTTTGTTTATCAACGTTATATATGATACTAAATGTATTAACTGAATGCCCAACACCTGAACTTTCCTCGGTCATGATAGACTCATTTCCTTCTTCAGTCTACTCAAATTGCTTCTTTGCTAATAAAGTGTCTACGAAGTTGGTCATCATAGCATTCATGTTGTGGTTACAATGGGGACATGTTTTCTCTGAATGCCTCTCCTGATGGGAAGTACAAAAGTTGTCCATGCCCAAGCTTTCAACATTAAACACAACATTGGAACTCTGAGTAGATTTAGCTGGTTGACTATTGTTACTCTTCTTAAAGAAAGGCGACTTGAAAGACTTACTATTGGTAGATGCCTCACTTGACTTCCTGTTTAGTTCAGATTCTTCATTAGTAAGCAACTTCAAAGATTTAGATCAAAAGAATCTTTCTCTTTGGCTTTAGTGGAAGAGGCTTGGGTTTTCTTACCAGTGTCTTTGGAGTCTTTAGAATCTTCATGATCATCAATGGCCCCAATAGAACGAAAGTTTCAACAACAATTGCTTCTGCAAAGTTCAAAGCCAATGTATCCTTTGCAACTATTTTAATAAACACGAAAATATTCGTAGTTAAGGCAACTATGTAATAATCTTTAGTGATATTATCATGTGGTTGAACATCTGTGGAGAATTTATTCAACAAGCGTGTAAACCTTTGATTAAAATCCTTCACTTTTTCCTTTTCCCCCATCTTAAGATTCCCGAGTTCTTTGAGCAACATGGTGGGAGTTTTATCATCGACAAATTTATCCAAGAACAACTTCTTGAACTCCCTCCAACTATGGATTGAGAAGACTGTGGTACCAGACTGATGCTCTACCTTTTAGAGTGTACGGAAAAAGTTTACAAGCGACGTCATCAAAACGTACCTCAAGCATACGCAAATGCATGTAGAAATCATCAATATGGTTTTCAACTTTCGTCTTCTTATAAGGATCAAACTTTCAAAGTAGCTTTTTTGGGTGTTGAAGCATGCGATGAAGATTTCCCAGAAGAGCAAGAGGCCCTTGGGCTATCCAGACAAATTGTTCATCAACTATGTCCTCTTCTTCACCCTCTTCACCCTCTGATTCCGAAGAGTCTTCTTCCTCACTGTTTAAATCTTCATTATAATTAGGAAGTTCCTCTTCTTGTCTCGGCTGTTCTTTGTCAAAAAATGGAAAATCCTCGTCATCTCCTTCCAAATCCTCCTCAATAAGTGGAAGGTCCCCTTGCTGATGTGTTCCTTCAGTAGGATCAACTAACTCTTCAAGGGTTTCAATAACCAAATCTTCCACCGAAGAAACCAATACACCGTGACGAGTTGTTTCTTTCTTTATCGACTTTTGAGGAAGAATAACAGCGATAGGAAGACAAGAGCTCTTGAAAACTGACGAGTAATAGGTCGGATTGTCTAGAGTTGATCATAAGTGACTTCAAAAGCTTGTTCTAGACTTCGATGAGAGGATTCCCCTATCTCAGGAATGTGAGTTGGAGTTAAACTCAGACTGTGACCACCTTGCATGGATGGTTGGTTGTTAGGATGTGGTGAACTGTCAGCCATAAAAAGGCTTCCCTCCTTCTACCACCAGACTGTTGATGGTGCTGGATCCCACCAACATACAAGGGGTGTCCCTGATATGAAGTTTCAATTAGACCTCACACCGTTTGGTATAGGAGCACTGTTACCCACCATTTAGTGGGTGATATCCCTAGGATAATTTTTTTCTCCAAGATTGTCCTTAGCCGACAGCTAACAACACCTTGCAACCACCAACTAGCTCATTTTGTCATTTCTTCGCTACCTGAGCCAACCATGTGGTCCCTCACCCTTGTGCCATGATCGTATGTTTGAAGGTAGGCCTCCCAAACCTAAAGGTATGCCTTGTCATTTGGTAATTGACTATTATAGTTTGCTTATCATGGACACTTTTGGGCATGGATTAATGGGGGGATTTGACGGAAAAAATGGGCTAGGTCTTTGCTCTTGTCCCCTAGTCCCTCTTGGATGATTAACCTTGGATTCTAGTTTCATGGGATCCCTTTTACTGACCATTTGGCTTTAGGGATGGTATTTCACGAGAAACCCTGATTTTGGTTTCATGTTCCAGCCCCTTATCCACATATATTACCCTCTTTCCACTCATTATTACCCCATTCATCATTTCTTCCACCTGGGTCCACATTCTTCCACTGGGTCCACATAGGGCTAGCTCTCCCCTTCCCCTTGTCCACACCTTGGGTCAGGCTTGGAATGATGCTTCGATGGTTGATGTAGCTAAAACAAAAAGCAAAAGCTAAATTGGTCACATTCAATAGGAAAACGTACCACAAAATGCAAAAGATGGCCGAGACAAATACATTTAGCATGTGGGCAATAGGGGACACATGAGCTCTACCCCATCATCATGGCCATCACCATGGTTCCTACAGGTTTTATGAACCTCCTCATCATATAGGAATCCATGATTGTCCCAACCCCTAGTGGCCAATGAACCACCCTACCTTAAAAGCGGGTATCCACTGCTATATCTCACACATCATGCTCTTACCACTCAAGTCCCGAGCAGTGAATTAAAGAAAAATCATAAAAAGGCAAAAGGCATATAAAGAAGGGTGGAAAAATTGTAGGAATTTACAGGGTAAGTTCCTCAGAAAGAACACCAAAAGGACACCGCTCACAACCAGATCTCAAATCAATAGACCAGTATTTTTGACGTGGTTAAAACCCTCAAAGAGGGAAACAGTCCACGGCTTGCGCCAACGTGGCTACTACAGGCAATTTATTAATAAAATAATGAAAATTTACATAAGCTTTCTCTCATAGACGGATTACCTGAACAATGACCCTCCATGCGCTTTAAATAGAACTCATGGACCAATCGGGTGTCAAGCCACGGATCAAGTGTCGGTAATACCGAGGAGAGAGTGAACCGTCGGATCACTACATATCGTGACCGTCAGATTGTAAGTTACAAAATGTACAACGGTAAAGAAACACACTTTACCTAACTCTATACTAACCAACTAGAACTTAACTATTTCCTATGTGTCGGAATATCCTAACATCCCCCCTTAAGAACAACTTGGGATAGGATTGAAGGATTTACAAATATGACACAATAGGAGAAGAAAGGAGGCACTAGAGCCTATCCCCCCTTAGTGACAACTTCCTAAACTCCAAGTATATATCGAAGTTTAGTGAACTTCGCCTCTGTGAGAGCCTTTGTGAAGATGTCTGCAACCTGATCATCTGTTGAACAATATTGCACTTCAAGAACATGGTCATGAATGAGCTTTCTGATGAAGTGCAATGTGAAGTTCAATGTGTTTGTTGCGCTGATGCTGAACTGGATCTTTGCAAAGCTGAATGGCACTTTGATTGTCACACCAAAGTGTAGTCGGATGCTGTTGCTCAAAGCCAAATTCTGATAGGATCTGACGAAGCCACAAGGCTTCCTTACTAGCTTCCACGGCACCACGATACTCTGCTTCTGCTGACGAAAGAGAAATGGCAGCCTGTTTCTTACAAGCCCATGTAATAGGTCCTGAACCAAGAGTGAAGACATAACCGCAGTAGACTTCCGATCATCAGGGTCACCAACCAAATCAGAATCAGTGAAACCAACTAATAGAAGAGCTGCTTTGGCACGGTAATGAATCCCAAACTGTACTGTACCTCGAACATAACGAAGTATTCTTTTAGCTGCTTTCCAATGACTTTCACGGGGGTTTTGCAAAAAACGAGCAACAAGGCCAACAACAAAGGAAAGGTCAGGACGAGTATGGGTTAAAAACAAGAGTTTTCCTACAAGTTGACGGTATAAGGTAGCATCAACTTCAGGAGAAGTACAAGAGACTGAAAGTTTGACTCCAGACTGAAAGGGAGAAGGGGCTGGCTTACATTCTTCCATGTGAAAATTACGAAGAATATCACAAGCATACTTGGACTGGGAAAGGGAAATACCCTCCTTGGATTGTAAGACTTGAAGACCGAGAA
>APFE030159663.1:0-26810 GCA_000404065.3 Pinus taeda
TATTTCCATCATGATTTAACTCTATATCATGCTTAATTGATTTGCACGGGGATTTTTTGATCAATGTTGACTTATTAACAATTAGTACTTCAAAGAATTATTTTCTTATCTCATCGAGTTCATCACGTTCGATACCAGTTGATTGCTTAATCATAAATTGACCCCTTCCTCCAGTTGGGCAAAAGACTCTTTCTTATTAAATAGTATCCTTATTCAAGTTGGGCAACATTCCTTCCTATATCTTCCAATTTATCATTACTTGGTCATCATGTAACTTCATACGTTACTCTTCCCAACTTGGGTAATACCTGAAAAATAAATTCAATAAGATATATGTAATCCGCTTATCCACATAATAAAATTACCTGACCATACGTCTTGTTGTCCATAATTCATTCATATAGTGAGTCACCTATGGAAAACTTTACAATGTGGCTCTCCCATTAGAGGGAAAATTGTCATAGATGTTGTCATGTACGCACTTATCCTTTCCCATCATTTTATCATACATTCCAAGTTCCACAAAAATTATTACCATAATTATTCAACTTCATTGGTTGATTGCTAATATTTCTTCTTTAGGTGCATCATCCTTAGATAGACCTTACAGTGATACCTTTAGAATACCAAGTTACCGAATTCGTCTGTTATGTTCAAATTACCTCAATACTCTTCTTTTATGCTCCAAAATAGGTTGTTTCTTCTTACTAATTTATTATCTGTGTTGTGATATTTCTTCTTTATGACCTTAAATATTTGATCCAAGCTGGCCATAATCACGTGAACTATCATTAGTGACCAAAAAAATTGCAAGTTTCTTCTTCCCATTTCTCTTTAGACAACTTTAACCATTACGAACGTCATGTAACATTATACTCAACATCTAAACTTTAATACAAATCTGTATGGTTTTCCACTGAGACTAAATATACCATCATGTAGCTTGCTGATGTTCAATATATAAATGATATGAGTAGTAAATGAGTAGATACATGTAATGCATCCGGTGGTGAGTAGGTATACCAGCATGCCAGTGTGCCATATCAATAGTACAATCTTTCAGAGAATTATACCTAGTCAATTATGGGTAGATTATCACCATCCAAGATTACAAGATTTTATATTTTTCCAATGACTCAATGAGTCAACTCAAGAAAATGAGATAGTGGTCAAAGAATTTGATGTCTATAATGATGCAGGAGAAAAGCAATGAGGAGCTAATGAATGCACCAGACTTTAAGTTATACTAACATTATTCTGCTGTCAAGAATCTGATTGTTGTAGCTTATTGCTAAGAATATATTTGTCCTTAGATACCAAATTGGATAGCTAATTAAAGAAAAACTGCAATGTGATGTGAGTCACTAGATGATCCAATCCATCCACTAATTCACCTTTCAAATGATCATTGAATGCCAGGTAAGCAGTACTAATCATCTAGATTCTATCAATCACGAAGATGTAGTTCAATATCCACCAAAAGTCGAAGAAGTGCTTCGAGTCTCGTGACTAAAGAATCTTTTTCCTATTACAAGATTACCATCAATCCTATGGAAAGTATATTATCTACAAAGTGGATGTCGTTTAACCAGTTAAGGCCCATGAAGAACTGGTCATGAATAGTCCTCATGACTGGACAACATAATTACATAGTGGAGTTTTCTGGATAACCCACGTAAACCTTTCTATGAAGAAAAACTAGTACTATCGGATGATTTATTATATGCTTTGAACAAAGTCGTATGACCAAGAAAAGTAAAACTAAAGTGACATTTTCCTTTTTAATCACATTCAGTTACTATTTTCATGTCGTGTGTTAATCTATGACAGTATAAAAGTTTTATTGATGTTTAGTACAGTAAATTAATATGATTTATGGTGAAGTAATATTAATATGATATATATGTCATAAAATTTATGAATCAAGCATAAAAATATTCCACACCCTAAAGAAAAGACACTGCCACCCGACCCAGAACCGGATCGGATGACGGGGAAGGTTATTCCTCCCCAACACAAAAAAATAATCATTTTATTAATTATATGGTCTGCCTGCAAGCGCACCTGCGAAGGCAACACCATCCCTCACATTAGAATACATTTTAGGCATAATAATTTCTCGGATAAGACATAAAATTGCCTGCATAGACATAATACATAAGATCGTAAGCTTGCGGTCATGGATATGCATGTTCCTACAACTTCGATTGTTCCTTTCGACAACAATGTCGAAAAATCTTCGCACACTATAAAGTCAACAGTACCATTTACACAATCAATAGTACCTTTTTCTCATCCAAGGTAGAAAATGGTTCCTTCAACAATTCTATTTACTCATATGAAAATGTATAACAAATATCATTCACCATCCGTTAGGATCTAGACTATCTCTTCATTACACATTAAAACCAATAATCTGTATCTAACCCAAAGTTAGTAATACCAATTCATCTGTAATTTAAAATATAAATTTAATCCAATTCTCAAAAGTTAAAAATAATAAAAAAAACACATTTTCATGGAGAGATACTAAATGTTAGGTACGAGAACCTACTCCAATATATTCATATAGCCAAATCACATATCCCTCAATAATGACTACATGGTCTCTCTATATATATATCCACCCATTGCACATATTGCCTCTTTATTAGGCCAACCACTATTATTACATATACATTTTGATTTAACCCCATATATGCCCACCCTGGGATCATCATCATATCATCTTTCAAAAAGCTTTGCAATGGTTTTCCCAACCAAATGACAAATACATAACAAGAAAATATTAATGATAAATGAGGAAGTCATATAATGCACATTGCAGATGTTTCTTTGCAACCGAAATTTACAGATGGCACTGTTTCTTTTCTTTCTGAATAGAAATTGTGTGATTTCCATAAACGTTAAGGTTAATTTAAGTGGAAGCTCCATAAAATTAAATAACTGAGATTTCTTTCAGGAAAGTAAGTCTAATATCACGTTTTGAAGTAGATTATAAAGTAAAGTGAATAAAACATTTCTAATAATCATATGCTTCGCAGGGATGGATTTGACTCTGTCATGCTACCCAAAGACTGCATCAATGCTAATATGACACTATTCTGAGGGTGATGGTCAGAGGGTTGATCTGGCATCCCAAATGCTAGATGATTAAATCCCTTCCTTAAAGGCTGACTCGGACAGCACATAATATTGGTTCATATCAAGAGGCTTACACAACATGTTATCATTAACACCAAGATTCAGAGAGCCATGCATATATGCACTCATAAAACTAAAAAGCTTATTATACACATTTTTGCACGTTCTCGTAAAGTGCTATATACATATTACATATAACTAAAGATCATGGCCATAAAAAGTGCATTTTAGCCTTGATGCACCCTATGAAAATGGTTAATGTTCAATGATAAATACAACATGCAAATGTGTAGTGGGTTTATTTATATGCCAAAATCGTTGGGAAAATTAGCAAATAGGAAAATGAAGACATTGCTAAGAATTTCAGAAGAGATTTTAGGAATTTTTTATGTCACTTATTGATAATTACAGAGAAAATATTCTGATACCAGAATCAAATATTCTGATCAAATTCGTTTTTCTTCTGAAGGACTTTTACAACTTTCTACTTGACTCAAGTGTTGATCCTCTATCTTAGCCACATTCATGAATGAGGTGATTCGTGAAAAACAAAACAGAGAAAATGTTATTCACTTGAATTGCATATGCACACAAGTATTTGTAACTGATTTTTACTTTGCAAATAATCATATTTACTTTGCAAACGTAAGATTATATTTACTCATTTTTTACTTTGCATGTACGTTTCTTAGTCCATTTGTCAGCTATGTTGGTCAGTAAATTATTCTTATGAATCAAAATGCATAAGTATTAAAAGCATCCGGAATAGTGTCTTGATTCATGGAATATTTGGATTTAAGTTCTTAAACAATAACCTTTAGCTTTCTCAGATCTCGATACATCTGTCCTGTAAATTTACCATCTTCCTAATATTCAAACTGCTCTAAGAGTGCATTCATCTCATAAACTAAATGGGCTTCCTTTCATATTGTTGACTTTGCCTTTCCAATCAATCTGTACGGTCAATTACAAAACCTTGAGGAAAAGACAAATCAAAATTTGTTTAATTTGAATATGCATGGTCCACTAAATTCAACTTTTATATTCTTCTCAGGTAACTATGTCTACGAATATAAAATAGAATGAAATTGCAGTTATGTAGCCAGAACATTATTTCAGACAATTTAATACCAAACAACACTATTTTCCTTGCTAATTAAATAAAAGTTCATTTGTAGGACTATTTACTAATTAAGTAAAAGTTTATTTATATTAAGTAAAAGCGCTATGCTTGAGTTACCATTCGAGTATATGCTGAAAATAGGATGAGTTTGTTTCTGTCCACAAATTCCAGAATTTGATTTATAATGGAAAAATATAGTGAATGCATTTTTTGGGGTGGAGAAACAACCCAAAAGTGCCGGAAAGCAGTTAGAGCAATGAACCTTGGTTGCGTTTTGCCAGGGCAATGAAAAAAAAAACATGTAAAACGAACCCAAAAATGACAAATTACAAGTATTAATGAATAATAATCACGCAATCAACACAACTTGTAAAAGGAAGGTGATGAATCCCCTAAGGTTTCATCAAAAATCTCCAAATTCTTTACCAATGCACCATAGGGAACACACTTCTTATTATTTTAGTTAACAAAATTAAAAGGTAAAAAAAAGGCAAAAAAACCCACTGAAAAGCTACCCAAATTTTTTAAAAACAAGTCTTCACAGAAATAGTCCATGCCGTCTGCTCGCGATGATATTGGAATCTAACAAAACTTTCTTTTAATGCAATCAAAATGAAGCCAAATTTAGAGTCAGAATTCGAGAAATATTTCCTTGAACTTATTTTGGAAATTAATGTTTGTCAGCTGATTTAAAGTATTTACTAATTCTGGAAATTAAACTACAGAAAGAATAATCAGAATTGGTAAAATCCTAAAAGCTGGGGTTTGACCCTAAAAGGTGCATTCTAACCCTACTCTGGGTGATATTTCATTTCTATATTGTTTCTAAATTTTATCTAACACAATATAATAGTGAAATTTATCCCTCTCCTCTTTGAATTCCCGTCCCTTCTCTCTACCCCACGCAATTGAATTCAAAAACACAACATTGCAGAGGAGCAGAGGAGTGGGAAGGACCAGAAGATCATTATTATAACAAAAACACCCGAATGAAGATGGGAACTAAGAGGGAGCTGACATGAATGGTGAACTGTCCAGCGAGCTCAACAACCATTGCAATGGGCAAATCTATTCCATGATTGGACCGTTGCCTTCCGAAGTCTCTGTGCGTACATTCTAGTTGGAATTAGCGCACCGATCCATCAGAAAATTGGAGGAACATGTTTACAGTTTGCAGCAACAACTAAGTGAGAAAGATGACGTGAGTGCATGTCGTGACGGTCGGAGCGGTTGGTTTGCACACCCCCCGGCCGCGTTCGAATCCGCGGAGCTGCGCATGATGTGGCGTATCTAGATTTATGATCAGCTGAAGCTCACCACCGAAAAGCATGCAAAAGCCAGGGATGTGGCTACACATAATGCATTTGTATTGAAGAAACATATAGCAATATGTGAAGAGTTAAGAAACGAATGTGAGCGATTTTGGCGTGAGAGAGATGCATTTGAAGAGCAAATAGTCGAGGCTCATGATAAAAGGGAATTGGCAGAGAAGCGAGCCACTGAAGCTGAAATACGTGAAAGAGTAGTACAACGTCGCTTAGAAAAAGCCTTCCAAGTATATTCAATGGCCATAAGAGCTCTTCTACTTATTTTAAGAAAAATCAATTTAAAAAGAAAACAATTAATTTCTTGATGATTTCACGTATTTAGAATTTGATTGCCCAATGACGCTGCAGTGAATCCAACAACATTCCATGGTGCAACAGATTTTAATGCTTGAATCCAGCCTTGGGGAATTGTAGACTTTATAAATCAGAAGTTTACCGTTGTCCAAGTATTATGATTTATGATTATGTTTATTCACCAGACGGCCAAAAAAAACAATACATGCACATATTTCAATGTCTCGTCACACTACCTACTGTGCACAGTCGCACCAATCATGCCATGCTAAGTGTTTGAAAAAAAAATAATGTCTAGAAGAGATATGGCAAAATCGTATAGATTGGGAATAGTTTGATTTGCATCAAAATTAATTTATTTTGTTATTCAAGCCTTTGATTATTGATTCAATCCATCTATGGAAGCGTTTGTCAGGATAACAAGAAGATTGTATATTGGAACATCTGGATAGTTATTTTGTCAGTTGAAGTGTGACCTTTGGCTTCTTATTTGTGCTGTTTACCTTCCTTGCTGAATATAACTCGAAAACAGCATACCCGCACCCACTCTCCTTCAGGATTGACCTTTACCAGATCTCATATGCTATTATTGAATAAAGGAGAATGTTTCAAGAGTATTCTCATGCTAAAAAAAGATGAGGTTGACCATTGACCCCCTAATTCTTCTTCGCAAAACTAGTATAGATGCTAATAATGGCAATTAAGGAAAATTACAACTCTGTCTAACATTGAAAGAAGGATTGACAGAGTCTTTGGGCTTTAGTTAGAATTGACACAACGGGTACTTGCACAACAGAAATTTAACTAACTTTCCTGTTTGATAAACTTGGTGTAGCAACAACAACTCTATCCCTTGCCTTTCTTTGCATGCATGGATTAGATAGACAACGATGAACTCAGGAATTTTGCTTTAACGATAATTGAATCGACTTTTCTTCCTGTAATGAGCATGCCCAGCACCGTGGTGTCACTGCCAATAACATCCTCTTAAACGTTACCCTCTCACTAAATAACAAATTTACTTGAGAAACTACTATGCAAATAAATAAACTCAGATCTTCCCCATCACAGAGCTGTTCCTGTCTTTTATAAGCAATCATGCAAGCTGTATATGCTCTAAATCGGTTCTTAATTTTTTTATTTTTATTTTTAAATACAATTGGCAGTAACAAGAGTTGGCTACAATCTGCAAATTTAAGCATAAATAATTGCGATTATACTAGACAATGCGCCGACACACTTTAATTTTCAAAAGAGAAAAGCTATATATACTGGAAAACCCGATAAAACTTTGCAGATTAACACAGAAACATAATCACCAAAACCAATAAAAATATAACTATGCAGTAAGTATGCATTGAATAAAGAAAATTTACGGCATAGTGAGGGTTTGAAAAAAAATTTATGCTGCCTCCTGGAAGTAATCAACCTGTAACTTTAAAACAAGTCAAGTTAAAATTCCAACAAAGTAAATTTCTGGATACCTATAAGCCCTAAGGATTAAACTTACTCTGATACCATATGTAACAGCTCTAAGTAAAACTAAAATTAATGTCTTAATGGAAAACAAATATTTACAATTGAACTTACCTCTATTACCTGTACTTACAGTCTGCCAAGTGATCACAAGATTTTGGGGACGACTCTCCTCCCAACCGTAGGCTCAATTGTGCAGGATTCTGCTATAACTGGCAACCCCCGAGCCTTCAATCAATGACTACTGCCAGTGCTCCTAACTCTTAGTATACCATTCTCCCAAGAGAATGAAAGATAGAATCTTGGAATGATGGAATGCAAGCATGCCTCACATCTTCCTCACCATCTATTAAATAGAACAACATTGGATGGGGAACCACATGCACACACTCCATGTGTCTACATGCAACTTGATTTTTAGCCTTCTTGATTTATTTCTTTACTTTTGTTTTGATTTTTAGCTTTACTAATTCTTTTTATTGCTTTCTTTGTTTTATTACTATTTATTCTTATTTAGAGCTTTAGTGTAGTTATTACTATTTTTATTATTTTTATTTATTTTGCTGTATTTTTAATATCATTTATGATTTATTAATTTTATTATTTATTATTATGTTTAATTTATTATTTATATTATTATTATTTATTTTGTAATGTTTATTATTATTATTTATTATTATATTATTATATTATATTTTTATTATATTATTATTTATTATTAAAGGGAGGATATACACACTCCTCCCCACTAGAAGCTTTTGGACCTCCAAAATACTACTTTTAGTCAACAAACAGATGAGGGTATAGTTCCTTCACCCTTAAAATCTCAATCCATTTGTATTTTCTTGGATTTGTGCCTTTGAGTCCAACACGAAGGTGCTCCACATTCCCTCATTTTGAAGTTCTTGTTTTTCTGTCAAGGATAATGTCCTACTACAATTGTTCAAGAAATTCATGAGAGAAATATTCCATTGAAGGAATTTCAACATGCTCTCCTTGATCATCAATCAAAGGAGGCTCATATAATCTCAAATTCTCAACATTAACAACTGCATGCATTTCATATATGGAGACAAATCCAACTAGAATGCATTATTAACAATCTTTTCTAAGGTCCATACCTTATTGGTTTCAATTTTTTACCTTCTCCTTTATGCCTCTACTTGCTAATGTAAAGCCAAAATTCATCTCCAACCTGAAAATTGTGGTCAACGCGATGCTTATCATGTGTTGTCTTGTACTTGGCTTAGCCCTTTTCCAACTATTCTTGAACCATCTGATGCACCAATTGAACTTGTTCAATGAATTCCTTGGCCTTATCAATGTCACTATCACCATCAATAGCAACATCATTCCCAAAGATAAAATCTAAAGGTGATTTTCGTAAGTATCCAAAGCATGCCTCAAATGGAGATGTTTGAGTCGATGAATGCTTTGCCCGATTATAAGCCTATTGAATGCAATTTAAGTGTTCACCTCGAAGCTTAGAATGGTTTATGCAATAACCACGAAGAATATGTACCACCATTTTGTTCACGGCTTCTGTATGACCATTGGTTTGTGGATGGAATGTTGTGCTCTTTTTCAACCTGGTGTCCATGAGTCCCCATAAGATTGAACAAAATTTCCTGACAAATCAAGAATCTCGATAAAAAACAATTGATTTGGGAAACCCAAGATGTACCCATACATGTTGAAAGAACATTTTTGCACTCTTTTCAGTTGTAACCTTATTCTTACAAGGCATCAAAATACACATCTTGTTGAAACGATCCACCACAACATAAATATAATCATGATTTTTTTAGACATAGGCAGTCCTCCTAGAAATTCCATAGAAACACTTTCCCAAGATGAGAATGGACTACAAGTCGAGTATACAATCCTAAATTTCTATTGTTAGTCTTATTTGTAGCACATAAATAAAGTCCTCTTACATATTGTGACACATTGTCATTCATTCGAGGCCAAAAACAATAACTTTGTAATTGTGCCACTGGCTTTCCCACACCAAAATGGGCAACAATAATAGATGTGCTTCCCTTATGATATTGAATATTTCACTCTACGGAATGCATCACTTGCCAAGATGATACACAATTTTATCATAAACATGGTAATCTAATTCTTCTACTTGATTTCCTTGACACAAAGTTGCATATACATCTTTAAAATCATCATCTAAAGTATATTGTACAACATAGGTCTCATGCATGATAGGGTTATGCTTAAGAATAACTATAGCACTAACAATTGATCTAGAAAGCATGTCAAAAACCAGTGTAATAGATACCTTTCATATACCTTATCACCAAGTGGAATTTCTACAAGAAACCCATCCATATGAAATGCCTCGCTTGTTGTAGCTTAGTTTGTGATTGCAAGTATTGCAATGGTTGATGATCAATGTGAATGGTAGTTTCTTTTCCCATCAAAAAGTGTTTCCACTTTTTCACATTTGGCACCAGTGCATACAATTCGTTGTCATATGTGGGATAGTTAACTAGTGCCCCATTAAATTTTTGAGAATGGTAACATATGGGCTTACCATGTTGCATCAAGACCGCTCCAATGGCATAGTCACTTGCATTTGTTTGTATCTTGAATGGTTGTCTTAAATCTAGAAGTGCAACAACTGGATTTGTGATAATTCTCTCCTTCAATGCATTGAAGGCTTTTTGATGCTTGCCTCCCCACTAAAAAACATACTTCACACTTGTCATGTCATGTAATGGATTTGCAATTGAAGAAAATTTAGAAATTAACTTTCTCCAATATTTGGTTTCTCCCAAAAATATTCTAACTTGAATTACATTATTGGGATTTGGCCAATCTACAACGAATTTGAGCTTTGTGGGATCTATCTTGAATTCACCCCCTCCAACAATATGTCCCCAGTACACTAATTTGGTCTTTCCAAATTCACATTTGGTGATCCAAGTTATCTTTTGTTTATAGATGCATGAAATGAATTACATAAACAGTTTGTAGCTTAACCAAAGAGAAACCTAAATTTGCACATGTGAGAAGAAGAAGAAGAAACACATAAGCATGACAAGAAGATAAGAATCTTGATAATGGAGTTCGTCCCTCCTGGACTACATCTTTGGGCCCTGCTCGATCAATGGGGAGGCATTCATTCATTAAAAAGAAATGGCATCAAAGAAGTGCATTCATCAATTTACAAAATGGAGCATTATACCTCCATGTTGAAAAGTGCCCAAAAATTGGAGAGCTTTGTCGCAGAAACTGACACTGCCAATGGATTCCCGGCATCGAGAGGTGCAAAATCCATATAAAACTTTCTCAATTCTGAGACTGGACCAAAATCACCCTCCTGCAAAAATTTTGCTCAGACAAGGTTCCACCAATGCCTCTGAGTGCTCAAGGTTCCACCACCTTGTCTCGAAATTCATGCCGCTAATCTCCTCCCTTAACAATGGTAAAAAATGAGTTTATATAAAGTTTAAAGTGGATTAAATCATAATACTGTTATGGGTTATTTTTATCCACCCCATTTTACAAACCCATTACTAATCTTTAACCAACATATATAACATATATTATTTTTTACCATTGTTAGGGGCGGGCCCATACCTCACAGAAACACACCCATCCATTCCAACTGATATCCATTAAATCTGGTGGCAGTTGATGTTTTTATAGTACGCATGGGTGGCGGGACCACATACATGGCCGCCTTACCCAAGCCCACATACGTGGCCACCTTACCCAAGCCCCCACCTTATTAAGGTCAACATTCCGTGTACTCAACCGTATCCAAACTTTAGCATATGAAATGGCTTTGTTATGTGCGTTGGCTCCATGGTTTTGGGGTTATAAATATACATTATAGTTTTATTTAACCATGTAACCACCATGGCAAAAATTTTGGATATTAACTTTTTAAATAACCAATATAACCATTTCATGGTATAATTGTTATATGTTGGTTTCAATAACCATATTTCCATACCTTGCCATCTATTTTGTTTATACGTTGGGTTTTTCGCTTTATATGGGATTATATGGGTGTAACGATATTTTATACAGTTTATAGATATGTTTTGACTTTTTATGTATAGTTATTTTTATAACTATAAACAAAATTTGTTATATAGTTTTTTTAATAATCCAAAAATAATAAAAAAAAAATTGTTCTCTTGTGCAGGTCTAGAAGGCCACTGGATGAATGCCAAGTGTCAGGCTGCCATGTGGATCTCACTTGCTGACTGGGATGCCATGTGGCGCCCTGTGGGCCCCATTTTTCCTCTGCCATACCGATCTTTGAGGGGCTCTATCTTTTGCATACAAGCTCAGATTGATGAACTGTTCATGCCATTGTGATCAAGAAGACGAACCCTTTCAACTGATGCCATCAACTACTCCATTCTCCCATTTTGAATTTCAAGACCTTATCCATTCCCTTGGTGTCTCGAGATCCTCCTGGATCATTTAGACATATTTTAAAACAACTTTTCTTTCTTCAAGACATCTAAGACTTTCCTGACATGCCTAGCATGTTCTTCACGGGTTTTACTGAATATCAATATGTCGTCTAGGTATAAAATCACAAAATCACCAAGAAAACTCCTTAAGACATTATTCATAACTCTCATGAATGTTGCAGGAGCATTACAACGTCCAAATGACATAACCAACCATTCAAAAAAACATTGTTTTTTTTTAAAGTTGTATTCCATATGTCCCCTTCAACAATCCTAATATGATGATAGCCACTTATTAATTCCAACTTAGTGAGATACACGACATCTTTCAATGATCAAGTAAATCATCAATTTGAGGAAGAGGGTAACAATTCTTTACTGTAATCTTGTTCAAGGCTTTGAAATCCACACATGCGCCATGTAGCATATTTCTTTGGTAATAAAACAATTCATGACCCGCATGGCCATGTGCTTGGTATGATGACCCCTTTATCCAGAAACTCTTGGATTTGTTCTTTCTGCACTCTCCATCACTGACATCTTGTACATGCCAATGTTTGGAATAGGACAATATTTCTACAATTGGATCTCATGTTGGATTCCTCTTTTAGGAGGCAATCCTTTGGGTTCCTGAAACATCTCATCATGGGTGTTAAAAACCTCATACAAAATAGATTTTAATCTTGCATCACATCCTTGGAATGCTTCATTTTCCACATTCTCTTTGGGTTTGATCATCAAAAGTAATTTTTTTTTACTAGTATTAACAAGCCTCTTCATTTGTCCAACAGCCACAAGTGATAAATTAAACTTCTTTCTATGTGCTCTAACAATGTACTAAATCCCATCATTAAACAAGTGATATTTGTTCTCAAGGGAGATGAAACATGGCACTCCTACCATATAAATATGGGCTTCCCAAAACAATACCACGAATGTCAAGTGGAATAACATCAAGGTATACCTCATCTACAAAGTTTACAGTGATGGAAAATCTCATTTCGCATCTTTTTGTCACATTTAGTTTTGCAATGTCACATATCCAACCTAAAAGATAAGGTTTAGGACGAGGAGTGGTTTCCAAATTCAATATCTTAACAATTTCTTCTGAAATAATTCTTTTTGTGGTCCACTATTAGACAATGTATCTGTCTTGGTATGTTTTGAAATGACTCTAATGTGGATAAGCTCTATTCTTTCTTTTTTATGTTGAATTTCATTTAGGCTACTTGAAGAACTATTACTTGCAATAGAGTCCTTACATTTAAATCCCATAGCTGTGATCTTTGTTTCATCCCCAGAATCAGATCCTAAATCATGTTGTGTAGTTGCAATAGTCCTTTTTCCCCTTTGTTGCTAAACTTTTTGGGTCTCATTTCAAGATGAAATTTCCAACAGTGGTCTTCATCATGGCCTTCTTTGAACAATGTTTACATGTGAGTTTTTCCCCCCTGCTTTTTTACTAAAACATTCTTCTTCCGCTTTCCTTTGAATTTCCCCTTTCCTTTGTCTCCACTCTTGAATGGTTTTCTTTTGCCCTCTTGAGGAACATTATTCCCTCTTACTTCTAAATGAGTTTCCTATACACAAACTTCAACTAGTTTTGTAGGGTTAAACATGAGAATTGCGTGTCTCAAATAACTAGGCAATCCTCCAAAGTATTTGAGTAAAGTGTCTTGAAGGGATAAATCTATACCTTTAATCATGTCTCTTTTCCTAAATTCTTGACTGTATCTTTACACATTTTGACCCTTAGCTTGCCAAAGCTTTTCCAATCCATGATATCTTTTTGCATGTATGCTAATGGATAAAATTGCCTTCTTATTGCAACAACAAAATCATTCAAAGAGGATAAAACCTTACCATTTTTCTTCTTGTCCTTTTGAGTTTTGACCCCCCACCAAATATGTGTTGCACCTTCTAACCTAAGAAGAACAAGCTGATTTTTGGTCTCATTATCCTTGATTCTTTGTATCCTGCAATACACTCTAATCTGACGAACCCAATTATATAATTTCTTAGCATTTACCTCTCCATTGTACATAGGAAATTCAAACTTTATGTTAAGCCTTAACAAGGGTATTTTACCATTTCCCATTACATAATTTGGAACTCTGTGTGGAAGGGTTGAATAAGTAGAAGAATATGGGGATGAAGATGAGGATGATGGAGGCTTATCACCATTCCCACAATTCCCTTTTGCAGGTTTGTCTCCTTTTCCTCCATTTCCCTTTGGAGGTTTTGACCTCTCTCCTTGCAACCTTGAATTCCTCTCCTCATAAAGAAATTTTACCATTTCAGACATCTCAAAGAAATCTTTTTTGAAAGTCCATTCATCTTCAGACATCCCTTCAAGACCTTCTTCATGTGCCATGACTAGTGAAGCTTGACGTGTGTGTGTTCTCCTTGAAACAATGTGAGACCTTGGCTCCACAAGTTCTCCTTCTACTCTTTTAAGTTTCAACCTTGTAAGCGTCAGAAAAAATTACAAACAAAATCAAACCTTCAAAATAACCTTGGTCTTTGATACCAAACGAATTTGTTATGAAAACATAAAGGTGATGGAAAATTTCCAAGTAAAATTTTATGTATTTTGGGTAGTGGATCACTTTACAAAAAACATAAAAAAAATGATTTTTAAACTTAGTTAACAATAATAACGGAGACCATATACCATATCGTAAACACATAACAACAAAAATGATAAACATGTTCACCCCTTTTGTGCGATACATCTCCTGGTCCAGCTTCCAATGTTGGGACTCTTTCATTAAGTGCTCAAATTTGTGCTTACATGGATTTACAATGCTTGGAATGCAAATATTATGTCTCTAATGGCTTTAGAACAATAAAAAACCCATAGCTGGGATTTTGTTGGGCTCAATTTGGCCAAAAATTGAAGAAGTTATAGTCTCCCAAAGTTTCTTCTACTAATTGATCTACATACTACACTGGACTGCCAACCATCCTATGAATTTCACCTTTCATGAGCAGACCGAATAACAGTTTCGCCCAACAGCAATGAGATTCACACTGAAATTGGTGCATTTTTTCACTTGGTTTAATTTTCCTATAAGGCACATAGGCAGAAAACTATGGCCACATGGGGCCATGCATCCCAAGGTTGGGGCTTACCGCCCACTCACGTTGGCATAAACCCCAAATTCGCAGTGATAGGTTCCATGCTGCAATAAGAGTGGGCTTATCCCAAAGCTTACACACCCAAACCCAGACTCAGCGCTCACCCCTTTGTTGTCGTGGAGTGTGGTTATGTGGTGGGATATGACTAGGGTGGGTCCCCATGTTTACACCCTTTACTGTTGGTGCTCTACGCTATTTGGTATGTGGTCTGGTGGGTGTTATCTATTAGTGTTGGAACTATGAGTTGGGGCTATGCCCGAGCCCTTGGCTCCCCTGCATATGGTCTAGTGGGCATGGGGTGATTAAGGGTTAGGGCTTAATCCCGACCTCGTTCCCTAATACAATTGATGGAAAAACTTAAATGTAAGTTTTATAGTTTATTTGTTGAGAACTACCACACACCCTAGCGGTAAGGTGTTGCACTGTTTATTTGAAGGCCATGTGTTCGAATATCCCGGAGGCAATTTTACCGATAATTTTTTTTTAATGAACTGTTGGGAGGCCACATGGCATCCCTCCATTGCTTTGCATGACCTCCATTCATTGGACTACTTAAAATCCATTTCGATCAATGAAAACACAACAAATTCGAACCAATCAGAAAATGAAACTTGGTAGCCATTCATTGGCCCAAATTATACATTCATCCTACCCATTCACCTTGCCTAATCATCATATGGACTGCCCAATCAGCAGCCCTACAACCAACCTGCAAAATTTTTACCTGTTTGGGAAAATGATCAGAATGCAACATCGGGAGAATATGATGTCAGTTTTGAGCAATTTAAGTCTCATTGGATCTAGGTCATCAAGATCTACCCTCTAGTATAGGTTTGACAACTTTTGAATACTTTGAATTTTGAGAACTTCATTGATCCCTTGGATCAACAATACTCCCAAACTGTTCCTAAGCCTAAGCCTATCCAAAAGCTTCGCTCCCGAAAATCCCTTTACATGAGTTATGAGGTTCTATTTATAACAAGAGGGGGTGACTCTTCAACTCCCCTTTGTGGCCTTTGGACTACCGTCATGACTCCTCAACTTATTTACAAAATGAGACATTACATTACATGATGAATCTTCATATTGCAATATTGGCATTTGGAATTTCACTTAAAACACAATTACAAATAATATCACATTTTACACTCATACCCATATTGGACGAAATAGGGTAGAGACAACTTGAAATCCTAACAAGAAAGACACTATGATTCTTGAGTGAACACTTTATATCGACACCTTCCATTTGATGCTTCTCAGTCACATATGATGCCAAGCTTGGTACTATGTGATGATTGTGTCATGATGGACAGACTCTAGCCTCCATAGCATCCAGGTACAATGGTTTGGAACCAATCTTAACTTCTTTCTCAAGCGAGAGCAACATGGTTTTGATCAGGATAGGACCTTCGATGTAGTTATGTATGTATTGTTTGTTGAGCACTAATTCCTTGTTGGTGGAAACTTATCTCAGCTACTCCAAGTACTCCTTAATCTCCTGGCTGACTTAGTGTTTGTGTTTAGCTTCGGTGAGTGAGCTAATTGATGGGACATTGTGGGTTTCCACCATGAAATCCAAATTGTTGTACAACCTACATATGGGCCTGAATGTTTCCAATGAATAAGGTGAGATGATTTTTGTTCTGAATCAATATTGGAACTCTTGATCTCTCCAGCTATGCTTGTGGCTTCATCTTCTTTACCAAGGTAAGTGGTGCACCTTTGTATCACATTGTCCATTCCTGTACAATAGTGATGGAAGTTTGTACATTCCTAGGAGTCTTGAAAAATTCCTTGCTCTGTTGCTGCAAGCTATCCAAGTGGGCAATTGCCTCATGTATGATCATGAGCTCCTCATATAGGTCCCGTGTGGTTTCTTCAACTGTTGATACCTCACGAAGTATTGCTTCTCTCATTTCCCCCAAGAAAACCTGTGTGGGAGATGCATTATGCGCTTCTCCAAGGAGTCGTTTTATCGCTTGCCAAGAAATGTGTAAATTTTGTATCAATTTCTTACTCTCGATCATTAAATACTGAGTGTTTGATCTCATCATGCCCACAAAGACCAAGTTGGCTTCGGCAATGGAATTTGGGTTCCCGCTAATGTCCTCCACTATCACCCTTTCTCTAATGAATGCAAGTGATGCATGACCATCTGAAAAATTCTCTCTTTATACTTGTACAATATTCTTTTGAGGTTCATTATATGACATATTGTACACACATTACTGGATCATCATTAAGAATAATTATGTCCCCTTCCTTGCTTAGGGATAAATCTACGGTTGGAGGTTATGGAGACTAAATGGTGACCTATGGTGCACTGGGCATTAGGTCAACATCATCATCCTATGGTTCTGGTTCCAACTCCATGTCCACAAATTCAATCAATTCTTCAATCTGTTGAGCAAGCTCTCAATCCTGTATATGTTTGCGCTCCCCTTCTAGTTTTGGTTGGTTTTGTCCTTGCTCTTCAACATGAATCGACGTTGTTTCTCCTGAAATTGCATCATTCCTTTCTTATTCTTCTTGTTTTTTCTTCTCCTCTTGCTCTTTCCTCCTTTATTCTTTTTCTTCCCTCAATTCTTGTCCTCTTTCAGCACCCTCAGTTTTGCTTCCTACAAGCTTTTCTTTTCTCTCTTCTTGCACTCTATTCTCTATATCCTCTACTTCCTTTTTCTTCCACTACCAAAGATGTGTGCATGAAGATTGGATTTTCCTTCATTTTACAACTTTATTCCTCCTATATAATATCCACCGCCTTTCTCTTTCCTTTATCATGTATAGGGTTATTGGCTTCTCCTACTACTACTAGACTTTCTGTCGTGTTAGTGTTGACTCCTTTTCTATAAAAAATTGAGTCTCTTCATATGTTGGCAAGTTGCCTGGCGCTTTCTCAATTTCTTTCCAATCTTGATTTCTTTCTTTTGAAGAAGCTCTCTTAGGTTCCATGGTAACAATGATTGCTGGAGAGAAGTGCTTCACACGTGTGGTACTTGTGGGACAAAAAGGACACTCATGGTAAGAAAACATTAGCTCTAGCAAATATATCTTCAAAGCATGATCAAGCAGCAAGCGAGGCATATGATGGGAAGGATTGCATAATTTTCATTGGTAAGAGGGACTGGATACCTAAGGGAACTGCACATTGTGCAAACATAGCATCTAAGGATGAAGCTTGAGGCTTGGGATTTTGCAATGCACAGTCCTAGCATGGGAAGAGAATGGGAGAGAATGTGCATTACATAGTCTAAGTGGCCAAGGTGGAAGGTTGACCCCTTGCATTGTGCAGTTGGAGCCACCTATACTACGCACTGCGCAAGTCCATAGGCCATCTTGTGGCTTGAGCCTTAGGTTTGTGTAGTGCCCAACTAGGAAAGGAAAAATCCAGCCAAGGGAAGTATAGATCTTCCCAGTGGGAGTGTGAAAAACGAGCAGAAGATGATGTGATATTGAGTGTAAAAATTAATAAGGGTGAATGAATCAATATATATCAAGTGCAGAAACTGATCAAACAGAAGGAAAATCAAGTGTGTGAGGGGAGTTGTCGTAACTGTGACCATCAGGGAAAAACAAGAAAACCTATGCGACACTTGTGAAATGAAAGTTATAACTTGAAACAACATCTCTACAAGCTAAGATATGTTGAAACACCAACAACCATGAAGAGGAACAAGAAAGACAACACTCACACAAGTGAAATGACAAAAGGTGATAAAAGAGAAACCCACTCAGAAAAGCAACGATGACCCCACTGAAGGTTCATTAATCTCTTCGGGAATACTAGAGACAAATATGGAATGCTCAAATGAGCTCTAGAGCCATCAATTAACTATATTTGATCAAATGAGGTTTTATGATGCACATGGATGAGATCAAGGAGAAAGGCGACACTTGGTGGAAACTTATAAAAATAGCAATGTACGATGTTAGAGAAAATAATAATAGATCCCTACTTCCTAGAGATGCCTTTTTCCCTTTATTTTTCTTTCTTCTCCGGGGGGGACTTGTCATGCACACTATGGGGAAAGATTGTGCAGTTCTAGAGAACTGGGAAACTTTCCGGCTCAATGTGCACTAATAAGTTTTTGATCTTAGTGAGGGTTGCAAAAGTTATGGGCTTATTGTTGGGATGCATTCTATGACTGTGTAGGTTCTCATCTCAAGGCCGACTGCCATTCAGGACTTTGCAATTCAAATCATCAAGGCTACTTTCCCTTCAGGATTGCGTAGTTTCTGGACGCAAGCCCAAAACTATTATGAGACCAAGTTGGGAGATTAGCTTGTGACTTAGAAGAATTGGGTAAGTTAGTAAACACAAGCGAAAATGTAAATATAAGTCTCAGTCAAAGCATGAATACTTGGATTAGTGCAATATGAGCTCTTGTAGATAAAAAGGAAAGCTCCAAAATTGAGGCACATGAAACATTTTGTAGGGTGGTTGTAGCCACTACAACATTGGTGACACACTCGTAGGAATCTATCTCTCTGTATCAACTTTGTCTCATGCAAAAAAAGGTCTAACTCTGCTGGAATTATTGTTCAGTTCTTTCATTATCATACCTTCTTCACTTAGCTTGAGTTAGAGATATAGTCCATACCATTCTCCTTATTGGTAGCACACATACCAAGCCAAGTCAAAATAGGTTGTTTTGATTGGAGATGAGGAGTATATAGATGCACAAGTGAAAGAAATTGTCAGAGTTTTAGCTTTCATCTTTGGTGTTGCTTTGTTGCCACCAGGCCTAGATAATACCATGACAGAGTCACTTCAGGAATGTGAGAATTGCTCTTTTGCTAGCAAGCCTTGACAATACCCTGATGAAGTTTCTTGCTCCACCTCTCTGCACAAGAAGCCTATCTCTCCTTTCACCCTTTAGTTCATTTTTCATTTTTTCATTTTTATTTGTTCAAAGAATTATGTATAGGCACTTATTTATTTCATGGGGCGAAAGAGGGATCCTGACTTATTGAGGGTAGAAGAGGTTGTCCTTTTAGAGAAGGATATTTATGTATACCACTAACATACTTGTTAAGGCTTTCCTCCTCTCTTTACTCTACTCAACTTAGTTCACAAGGGTTAACCGAAAATAGAATACCGATTAGGGTAGGAGGTTCTAGTTAAAAGTGCAAGCATCATGATTTCACTATGACCCTCTCTGAAAGGAAAATGTTTTCTGTTAGAGTATCATCGACTAAAAGAAATTCATGATTCACATAAAGAGAGGGAATATATAGCCAAGCATTGATATCATTACAACTTCCTCTTGGATTTCACTGAGCATAGCTGAGAAGCCAAACACGGTCTCATGTATAAGCTAACCTATCACTGAAAAGAGAACAAACAAAGGAAAGAAGTGGAGTGAAAGAGAAAAAAATTAAAGAAAGTCAAAGGAAAACAAAAAAAATAAAAACTACTCCTACTCCTAACCTAAACAAAGCATAGGCCAAGCTCACGTGAATGATACTTTGAATGCAGCGATCGGTGCATTAGTTGGCCTATGTGGGAGAGCGAATGCATGTCAAGAAAGATATACAAGAAAATTAGTAAACAAGAAAGATAGGAAAATGAAAAGCAAAACGTTAAAAGTTTGAATATGCACGTAGAAAAGTACCAACAAAAAGCGCATGAAAGAAATTTTGTGATTATATCATGGTGTCTTGACACAATGCAAGTTATAGACATACAAGCATAAACTTTCGAACTGTGAAGGAAACAAGACATGAAGAAAGAAGAAAATTTTCGTTTTGCAATAGTGACCCCATGTACAAATCCTCCAATGACTGAGTAATAGGGTTGTGTAATACAGATGGAGGGTACAATAATTGTAAGACAAATTGATTTCAATATGTGTGATAGAGTGATGAGGAGCCTTAGAAGATTCAACATTATTATGATTGGAAGTGGTACTGACCTCAAGACTACGAGAACTTGACATAACCATCAGCTAGGGTTGAAGTGCCATGATAGCTTGAGGAAGTTTCAACTCATCAGAAGGTAGATTGTCACAGATCGGTGGTTGGGAAAGATTAGCAATGGAAAAATCAGAATCGTGACTAAATTAATCAATGAAGAGGTCAAAATAGCAATGATTATAAAGTTCAAGATCACAGATGAAGGCATCCTCATGATATGATGAATTGCAAATAGGGGAAGATGAAAAATGAAAAATTTTACCCTCTAAGTTCTTGGAAAGGTAAGATGAGAGATTGGGTGGATCAGGGAAGACACTTTTTTCCTCTTCACATTCAAGTGAAAAATTGGAATTCCATGTGTTCTGCGAGTGATCAAAATTATTAATATCAAAAACTAAATTTTTATAATTTTGAACAGAAATGACATAATTGATTATAATGTCAGGCTAATTTGAAATAGGTGTGGAAGGAAGGGGATCCTTCTTCACTGCATATTCTTATTTATACTCCCACACATACCCATAAAAAATGATACCACTCGTCAGTTGTTCAACACCAAATCCATCTAGAACATGATCCTCGGGAACATCAAAAGAGAGATCCAATACAGGTTAACAAAACACATTGAAATATAGAGGATCAGAGGGACCAAATGATGGAGGAAAAGGAGATAACACTTCATCACAACCATCAGAGTCACAGAAATTTGTGTTGAAATTCTCAGTACGTGGGGTAAGAGGAGATGGTGTTAGATGAACAGGTGAACTCACAACTTCACCCACCTTACCCTGTTGAAATAGAATTTCTTGATGAGAAGGGGATGAAGGGTCACTTGGAACAGTAGTATTGTCTGTCACATATTTAGAAGCTCTAATACCGAGGTATTTTTGGAGAGGTTCAAAAGATTGTAACTCGTGTGGATTTTCTGAAATGTAAACAAGATATAAAAATCTATCAACTACGAAATACCAACCAACTTCATCTTCAGGAAATTCAAAGCAGTAATGGATAAAACGACTGTGAAAATCCTAAATGGATTTGTAAAGTGATTTTCACAATTTCAAAGTTTTCTTATTAAGAGATTTACAATCATAGAGATCGAAAGCATGACATGAATCTATGAAAAGATGCTTGAAAGAGTGAATGGAGCCATTAGGCAATGTGCTACACCATTATCGCACATGCTCTTTGAATGCGAGAATGAAAAACCTACATCCAACATCGTCACAGTGGATGTTGCACTTTGTGCATAAATCAATAAACTATGTTGTATGTTGAAATAAGATTGTTTGACCCTTGTCGTTGAATTTCAAATTGGATAAGTCATTTATAATTCTCGTCGGCACTTTCAGATTTGTGGATTTAGAAAAACATGTCAGGGTTATGATTTGGTGAGAAGTCATGAAATAAGTGTGTAAATTCAAAACAGACTTCAAGGGCTCATCTTGTTATCTAGCCCTCCTTCTAGCACCAGAAATGTTGACGGTGTTGGATCTGACAACATTCAGGGGATTTCCCTGATATGAACTCCCAACTAGACCTCACATCATTTGGAGTAGGAGTCCGAGTAGTGGGTGGTAATGTTATGCCTTGACCATGGAAACATGCAAAGGGAAGTATCATAATTTTGGGTGAGAGAAAGTATGTGACCCTACAGAGAGTCAAGTGTGATGCATGATCCAACAAACGAAGGGAAAAGGAAGTGCTCCCCTTGAAATCCTATAATAGTATGCAGCTTGAAAGGAACACACGAGCTTTGCCGGCGTCTTCACCTTATTTACCGAAGTAAGCAGTGCCCCTTTGTATCGAATTATCCATTCATGCACAATGGTGATGGAAGTTTGTACATTCCTAAGAGTCTTAACATATTCCTTTCTTTGTTGTTAGAAGCTATGAAATTGGACAACTTCCTCATGTACAGTCATGAACTCCTCATAGAGGTCCTGCATGGTGTCTTCAAGTGTTGATACTTCACCAAGTATCATTGTTCTCATTTCCCCTAAGTAGACCTATGCGGGAGGTGCATTATGTGCTACTACATGGAGTTGTTCTATCTCTTGTTGGGAAACTTGTACATTTTGTATCAAGTGCTTACTATCAACCATCAAATACTGAGTGTTTGATCTCGTCTCACCCGCGAAGGCGAAGTTGGTTTCGACAGTGGCATCTAGATTCCTACTGGTGTCATCGCTATCACCCTTTCTCTAATGAATGCAAGTGATGCATGGCCATCCCAAAAATTCTCTCTTCGCACTTGTACAATCCTCTTATGAAGTTCCTTATATGATAGATTGTATAGATCCATTATCGGATCATAATCAAATTTTTAAGGTGACTAGACAAACAAAATGGAGAGTGAAGCACAAGTATAAACATTCAACTGAAGCTTAGGAGAGATTGCACAAAGGTTCTCTAGTGCAAGAACAGTGGGTCCACCGAGGAAATGAAACCCTGATAGGTTGACCTTGATAATTCCTAAGTGCGCTGAAGTTCAAAAGTCTCAGGGATAGGACTAGCGGGATGATGTGGCATGCAGGTAGTAGAGTGGACTAATCCAATCTCACAAGAGAGTGTGGAAAGGTGCTTTAGCACAAGACTGGTGGCCCCACGATAATATGTAACCCTTACTATTATTTCTTAGGATCTTTCAAGAGTGACCCAAGTCTCCGTCTCATGGTGATGTGTGAGTGGGATGTGGTGGTAATCCAAAGTGGTAGGTATAATAGTAATAATGGTGCAGATTTAGTGGATATGGTGGACCCACAAAATCAAATAACACTAGTGTTTTAATCCTAGAAGTTACAAGCGGAGGTCATGTTTTAAATTATAAGGAAAGAAATATGGGACAAAAATGTTTGTAACAATTGTCAGAAAGTGGTTTCAATGAAGAATTCATGTGCATAGACCGAAATTTTTATAACATGAAAAAAGTCTTGGATCCCTCCTTTCTTCATACTATTGACAACATGGACTAATGGTATAAGAATAAGTGGCACAATCTCATTGGATGAGACAAATTACATGTAGCATAGGTGGCAAATACAGTGGAAGTTAACGTAAGCCTCCCAAAGGCATGGGGTGACATCAACAACCCAACCCAAAGTCCCAAGGCACATGGCACTCCGTGATGATGACATGTGGCCTATATATATAACACTTTTAGATGGCCAAGTGGGTTGAAAATGGGTGACACATGGTAGTTGGTACAGGTGGAAGGTAATTGGTAAAGGAGTGACGAGGGTGTGATGCCACAACGCCTTGACATCTTTGAATGGAGGAACCCAGAAGGATTTTTGAAAGAGCTCAAAATCAAAAAGGTTAGGGAGATAATACTTGGGGTAACATGGTGCTTTAGGAGGTGACATGTTGTAATGGGCAGACATTGTGTCATACACATTGTCTTGACATTTCTATGTTGGTAATTTTTGGAAGGGCTCTAATTGAAAACTTAGGGGTAACAAGTATCAGACAGAAAATTCATTTCCATTTTTCGTTTCCATCAAAGGTTGAAAGGCATGCCAAATAATGTCTTGTGTGAAGGTTTCAATTGTTAAGAGCCTTGGGGTTTTTGGTCAGAACAAGGCATAATTGGCACTCGATTAAGAGTTAAGTGTCTTGGGCCTTAGGGCTTGTGGAGAGAACTGAAGGGTGCATGAACTAGTCAGTGAGTCCATAGGTCAACAACACAACAATGTGGGTGAATGTTTAAAAGCATGAATGTGTTAAAAATCGATTTGGGACAATGTGCTATATTTGATGTTTCACCCAAAATTGGCGTTTCTCTACAATTATATCACATGGCTTGAATAGGTCAATAGTTTGTCTAACATAAAACACCATATATGGGAATTTTACACCCTTGGAGTTAAAAGGAGATTAAACGGGTTGAAAAATGATTTTCCCTAACAACTATATTTGGTTGAATCTACCAAAGTTTGAAATGCACTACATTTTAAAAGTATGGCTTTAACGGGTCAATAACGTTTTGACAGTGTATTAAAGATTGAGATGTAGAATCTATGATTGACTCCAGAAAAAAAGGATAAATAATTTATTTTCATGGCTTTATCAAAATTATCCATACCTGAGTTTCTCTCACACGATGAAGAATTCACTAGAATAGAAAACTAGGGGTTGGATATTTGACCAAAAATCAGTGAGCCATGTTGGAGTACATTTATGACACCATGATCAATTAATAATCATGGAGAGCCATATTCTAATATTAATATCATTTATAGTGTGTTGTAGTTGTTGGAATAAAGAATGGAATAACAAAATGGTAAGCCATGCTGGATTATCCTCTCCAGAAGTGTGTGAATGATAGCAAGGACTACAAATTTCCCCATGTAGGAGAGGGAAAAACTCTAGAATGTAGGGCTAGATAGTGGGGGATTGCAATAGTGTGTTTTAGGTGCAGCACTGTGAGAACAATATGTTGAGTGACGATGAATGTGACTATTTGAACAAGGCCAAGTTTTATTTCCTTACATACTACATGAGGGATGAATGTTGAATGGAATATGTAGCTTTAGAGGAGTTGACTGAGTGTTATGTGGGTTGAGTGAAGTGAATGATGATGATGATAACATAGAGCTAAAAGGGTTGAGGACAGAGTGCCAAGTTATTTAACACAGAGTTGAAATTACACCAAGTGGGTTCCATATAAGAGAGAAAATAATTTCCTTATTGAGTGTGGGTTGGAGCCTACAAAACAAGGAGTTGGAGCTTCGATGTAGTGGGTGTCTGAAAATAGCTTGGAGGTTGGTGCCTCCTACAAGTGGGTGTTTGCATAAATCCATGAAATTGGTTCTTCATGGTAAGTTTATCAAGTGTCTAAAAAGAAGGGAATTGGGGCTTCCTACTAGTGGTTGATAGCAAACAATTTAAGCGAGGTGGTTCTTCATGTGATTGGTGGCTCATCAAGTGAGATGATGTAACAAAATAGGAGCTCAGATTACATCATAATAACAAGTATTGATGGTTTCTTACCTTTTGGGTTTCCACATCAAATTATTTGTGTTCCATGTGTTTACTACTCACGTTTTTATTATGTATGTTTATGAGATGGTTCCATTTGCTACATGTGTTATGATGGTGGTTGTTCACATAATAATTTCCAAGAACGAATCATAAATATAAATTTGCATCAAAGTTGAAATCAATTTGAATACTGATTCACCACCCTTTTTAGTATTAAATATTGTTTAGATGGTGAAATATCTATGCAAAGGGTTTACATGAACCAATCAAAGAGCACCATGTGGTAGCCACAAATGGATTATGGTGGTTTGCAAAAAATCCATTCTAGAGGTTTGAACCCTCAACCTTCATGATTAATTTCAACCGGCATGACCACAACACCAACCATCCATTGTTACAGACCTCCTAAAAGAATGATCTATAAAGTTTTTGAACAACCTATATGTTAAAATGGCATTAGTGGGGATTCACAGTCTTGGTCATATAACCTCCATTCCACATCTCATGGAGTTGTGTTGTGAGGATTGTGAAACTAAAGTAGTTTTATGTTGTTCATACTATGTGTACTTTGAAGAAAGGAGGTTTTGGACCCCCATTTTTACTATTCGAGATCAAGAAAGTAGCTTTCTAGATACCATGACCTCTATGGAAAAGTTGGGAATGAGTATTGTTGCAAATTGTAGACTTATTGAATGTAAACATCACTTTTACATCACTTAATAAAACGATTACTCATTGGAAGTTGGCTCAAAGACATAACCCACCAATGATGAACTCCGTTAACAACCTAAGTTTTCCTTCTCTCTATTTTTTTAGCAATTTATTTATTTAATTCATTCTTTGCATTCACTCATTAAGTTAAGCACACTTTTAATTAATGCAAATAAAATCATAAAATTTGAATTGGTGGATTATTTATGTTACATTATATAAATAAAATGTATTGCAATTAGA